>JAGDQP010009344.1:38999-59554 GCA_022664845.1 Lepisma saccharinum | reverse complement strand
AAACGAAATTGTTTTGTAGACCCAGATCTCTTTCTTGGAGACAGACAACTCCAGTTCGTCGAGGAGGTACGATATCTTGGTCTGATCATGGATAGTAAGTTAAATTGGCATAGTCGCCATCGCCAAATTAAAGTTTCTTGCACCAGAGCACTGAATTTGTTACGTGTCTTAAGTCATCCCAGTTGGGGTAGTGATCGTACACCCTTTTTGCGCCTTTAACGCGCACTCATTTTATCGAAACTTCATTATGGTTGTCACGCATATTCCTCCGCAAGATTTTCTGCTTTACATACACTTGACAGCGTCCATCATGCTGGAATCCGACTCTCCACTGGCGCGTATCGCATAAGTCCGGTCACCAGTTTTTGTGTTGATGCCCTGAACCACCGCTCGAGATTCATAGGATGTACCATGTGCTGAGCTATCTTGGTAAGATATCATCTTTAGCAGGCCACCCAGCACATAACCTAGTCGAATACTCAGTACAACGAGCCCTATATGCACGCCATGGTCACGCAACCCGACCATATGGCATCCGAGCATCAGAGTTGTAGGAGAATCTGAATGCAGACCTCCCAACTGTCTGCCCTGTCCGTTTTAGTCTCCGTCCTCCGTGGACACTTGTCCGCCCATAGATTGATACCTCTTTATCCAGTCTGAAGAAAACGGAGACATCCATGATGATTTCCAGCAACGTTTTCGTGCGTTGCAGAGTCAGTACCCACGTTTTATCTGTTTTTACCGATGGGTCCAATCAGATAAATCTATTGGATGCGCGTTTGTTGTAGATGTGGAAGCCCGCCAATTTTGTCTTAATCCCAAAGCCAGTATTTTTACCGCTGAGCTATATGTTCTTTTAAAGGCTTTAGATTTTAGTCTTGTTTGTGGTTTCAACCGCATCCTTGTTTGTACAGATCAGAAGAGTGTTGTTCAAAGCCTCGACAATATGTATTCGAAACATCCGCTCGTGCAAGATCTCCTATGTAAGACACACGCCATCTGCTATGCTGGTGGTGAGGTTCTCTTTTCCTGGATACCCAGTCATGTTGGTATCCATGGTAATGAATTGGCAGGCCAAGCTGAACATTAGGCCTCTTTAGGAGGTAACATTGATATCCAACATGTCCCATTTTAGGACATGTTGATATAGACAAGTTACGCGGAATGAATGGCAGCGACGACGGGATGACATTGCTGTTAATAAATTGAAAAAAATTAAGGTAACGGTTGCTCCATGGAAATAATCTTGCCGAGATAGTAGGCGTGAGCAAGTACTTTTATGTCGTCTACGTATGGGGCACAGTCGCATGACTCATGGATATCTGTTGCGACGTTTGGACCCTCCGCATGCAATTCATTCTTAAGTATTCGTCACGTTCCTTTAGATTGTCCAGGATATAATCATCTCAGACAACGTTATAACATCCCCAATAACATTGCGTGTTTGTTAGGGGATGAATCGGCTATATTGCGAAAAGTTCTTACGTTTGTTCAAGAGACCGGTTTATCTCCGTTTATTTGAGTTGATTGTATTGTTTGGCTGTTAAGTTTTATGTAGTTTTATTTTATTTTTGTGAAGGCCCATTTACAGCCTTTACGTTTTTAACTTGTTATGCTAAAGACTCTATACATCTTTAGTTTTTTCTTTATTTTCTTTTTCTGAAAACATTTTTACATCTTCAGCTTTATATGATTTTATAACTTTGGTTAATTAACAGTTATGTTTAGACGTGACAAAGATAAGGGACCTCCTCCGTATCGGGACGGGCGTAAGCCATAGTGCTGTTACAGCCCATTCAATTCATTTCATCTTTATCTTAACATACTGAAAATAAATTACTTCAGCTTCATTCTTTAATATGCTTACCGAGAAGTTGGTAGAGCGTTGGCTTCGCATTCGGGAAGTCGTGGGTTCGATTCCCACCGTCGACCTTCCTGGCTGTGATTTTCCAGGATTTCTTTTCATTGAGTAGAACCAGTCAGGAATGGTCGAACACGACAAACTGTCTCTCTTTCTCATTTGGTTCATCGGCGACAAAATGTCTCTCCGCCATACTGTATCGCATTCCTGAGGAGGGACACTTTGACGGGGTCAGACACGACAAACTCTCTCTCTTCTCATTTGGTTCATCAGCGACAAAGTGTCTCTACGACAAACTGTATCGCATTCCTGAGGAGGGACACTTTGACAGGGTTAAACACGACAAACTCTCTCTCTTCTCATTTGGTGCATCGGCGACAAAGTGTCTCTCCGACAAACTGTATCGCATTCCTGAGGAGAGAGACTTTGACGGGTCGAACACGACAAACTGTCTCTCTTTCTCAATTTGGTACATCGAGGATACATTTTGTCGCCGACAAACTCTCTCAAAATCAGGTCCACTTTGTCGTAGACACACTTTGTCATCGTCCCGGCCACACATGTGAGGAACTGGGACTATAATTCAGTGTGAGTGGAGAAACCATTCGGTAGCACCTCCATCAACTTGGGAAGCACTACAAGTTGGGTCGATGGGTCCCACATGATTTGACTCCGGGCCAGAAGGCAACGCGAGCAGACACCTGTGTTTCTTTGCTGTCTCGTCTGAGTAAGGAGCCATTTCTGGACAGGGTGTTGACATGTGATGAGAAGTGGGTCCTGTACGAAGCTCCACGGCGCCATCATCATTGGTTAGCATCCCATGAACCGGTTCCAAAACAGCCGAAACCAGCACTGCACCAGAAGGTCCTCCTGTGTGTTTGGTGGACTGCTTTCGGCATCGTGCATCGGAAACTGCTACCAGCTGGTCAGAGCATCAATGCAACTGTGTACTGTCAGCAGTTGAGCCGTGCTGAAGAAAAACTAAAAACTCTGGAGAATTCACTTCTGAATCGCAAAGGGGTCCTCCTGTTACAGGACAACGCTACGCCCCACGTGGCTAGGATGACCCGGGACACCATTCTACGCCTTGGATGGGAAACACTATTGAATCCGCCATACTCCCCGGACATTGCACCGTCCGATTTTCACCTGTTCCATTCCTTGGAGAATCACCTTAGAGGACACCAGTTCAAATCCCTAGTAGAGGTGCAAAATGCACTTGATACCTTCTTCGCTTCACGGCCCACCAAGTTCTACCGCGATGGAATCCATGACCTTCCAGGTACGTCTTAGGTGACATATCGATGTTCGAAGGTGGTGGGTGAAAAAGCAACAGAACTTTCTTGCTTACCTTTATAATAAACATAATAATTATGAAAATAAAGATACTGAAAACAGGTCTTGTTATTGGAAAATGTTCAGGAGACAAGCCCAGCTTGAATTTAAACATTGATTGTCAATTGAATTAACTGAAAGCTTCAGAGCTTATTTATTGTAATGTTATGTAGCTCCAAGTCCTGGCAACCAACGATGCCTTCTTTTCGATATAGACAGCAAAAATTGTTGTGTCAATGCAACACTTCGATGTTGTAGGAAGACCACAACTTTCTTCTGTTAAGGGTTCTAATCAGTGATGTAATAAAGGGTATACGTATACCCATATCAATTTTTAGGCATCACCGTATATCCACTTAAAATTTATAAAATACGCAGGTATATGGAATAGTAAGCGGAAGGTTTCGCTACAACGAGAGAAGCGTATACCCACCTAAAAAATTAGCATTACATCCCTGGTTTTAATACACACGTTTTTTTTTATTCGAATGTTAAACAGCGAATCATTCCAATTTGTACAATGCTGTGTGGCCAAGGGCGCTGATTTCTCTGTAACTTTGGGGGGGGGGGGGGATTCAGATATTTTTTGTTGCTAGATAAGGGTCGAAGAAGGCATATATGACACAAATCCAATTCAGATTTTGCCAAATATTATATATTCATAATAAAACACATATCATAGCATACATATAGTCATTATGAAGGCTTCCCCAAGGCCCAGATATTACAGAATGTAACAATGTTTGTATAACGTTAAAAATTCACTAAAGCATATTATGTTCTAACTAATAAGAACAAAGTTTCTGCTGTCACTAGAAAATAAACTTAGGATATACCACAAACTAATGTTAGTCTATGCAGAGGAGTTACTCAGCTTTTCCAAATGTGGTTCTCTTTCTGCCCGGCCCACCCTTCCGCCCCACTACTGCTTTATTGGACAAAAATTGTTTTTCTTCTTTTAATTCTCGGTTCTCAATCTCGACAGGCATGGTTCAAGAAGCTTCTGTCTTACATACAGTGAGAAAAAAATATTTGGACAAGTTGAACAATGAGGAAAAAACAGACTTATCAAACGCAAAATGTGGCCCACTTCGAAATCTCTTGCCCTTTTATGATAATTTGGATACGTTAGATAGAATGCTATGTAAATAACTACTCGATACACCTGTAACAGGCAACGAAAGAGTGACAACTACGTAAATTCATCGGAAAAACGTATTTGAACAACCCCATACTACTCTCGAAAGAAATGTTTTAGGTACCCTATTGTGTATTGAAGCAATCCACACCGTGTCACGCGTAAAGAAGCAGCATGGGAAACAAAGTGAGTTGAACAACATTGGAACTACTCATTTTAATTTCAAATTACGTGCGGAAGAAAGGTACTGAGACATAGCCAAGTTTGTTGGAAAGCCATGCTCTACTGTTGGATATATCATAAAGAAGCATAAAACAGAATAATTATTGGGAATTCGTTCTGGTCAACTAAGGAAACTAACTGCCTGGAATGAAACCTACATTCTTCATTCTGTGAACAAAACTCAAAGAATTATTGATAAAGATTTGGCTACTTCACTTGCCTAGGATATGCAAGTTAATGTTGCAGATGTGTAGATGTTAACAAAAAATTGGGATTCAGAAGACGTGTAGCCAGAAACAAAACACACATATCAGAAGAAAGCAGAAAGATGAAGTTCTATTTTTCCAAAAATATATAAATATGAGTGCATGGAATTTCGGAAAAAGTTTTTTTTTTCTTCCTAGGGTGAGACGAAGATAAACTTGTATTGTAGTGACGGATATACGGACGTGTGGCGAAAGAATAATGAAGCTTTCTGAAAGCAGAACATTGCTTCAATTGGTAAAAATGTTGGAGGGTCTGTTATGATTTGGGGTTGTGTAATTACTAATGGAATGGCCAGTACTCATACCCTGGATACACATCTTCTAAATCCCAAATTTTCAATGAATTTCGGATTGTTTGTGGTGTAACATTAACTTAGATATCATAGGCTAGTGAAGTAGCCAAATCTTTAGCAGTAATTCTTTTGAATTTTGTTCTCAGAATGAAGAATGTAGGTTTCATTCCGGGCAGTTAGTTGTCTTGGTTGGCCAGAACTGATTCCATTCCTCAATAATTGCTCTGTTTTATGTTTCTTTATGATTTATCCAACGGTAAAGCATGACTTTCCTAACGCGGTGTGGATTGCTTCAATACACTACGTAGACTGCTCTTGTACACAAAAGGATATCTAGAACATTTATTTCAAGAGTAATATGGGGGTTGTTCAAATACCTTTTTTTCTTTTTGCGATGAATTTACGTAGTCCTCACTCTTTCGTTTCCTGTTGCCTTACAGATGTATCGAGTGGTATTTAGGTCTATAGTATTGTATCTAAGGCATCCAAATTATCATAAAAGGGCAAGAGATTTCGAATGGTCCGTGTTTTACGTGTAATACAGCCTGTTTTTCTTCTTTGTTGAGCTTGTCCAAATACTTTTCTTACCCGCTGGTTATAGTTTTCCTATCTGTATGTTGTATTAGACACTCAAAATTACGGTATTAACGGTAAACAATAATTGCATCCAAACAGCAGTTTAAAGGATATATTTCCAAGTGCAAGTCTACTCCTACTTTTGTGTGTGTTCTTCTTGACGCTTATTTTTCTTGTATATATTTGTTTTTCTTAAATTATGTTTGTATATGAAAAAAAAAACATTAATGAACTTTAACCCTCGGAACATCAAGATAATTTCACCTCACGGAACGCCGAGATGAGTCATTTTGACCCATGTATATTTTTCGTATCAAACAAAGTACTTGTTCAAAATCAAGGTATTTTAGAGTATGGGTGTATTCATTGTATTGTATTTATTGCACTGTATTGTATTTTTTTTTCAAGTAGATACAAAATAATGAAAAATACAGAAAAAACTAATGCATCATATTAACCTTGTAACCATTTTCATGGCTGCAGAAAAATAAAGGTACCATGAGTCTCTTACTTATTTACACATATAAAACTACCAGAATCAAACTACCTTACTCTCTCACTCTCGCATGTAAAGCACACCGTGTTTGTTGTATTCTGATTCTTGCAAATGAAGCGATTACATTGCTGACAGAATGCGAAGTACTTGTCTTTACCACTACACAAGCAGCATCGTCCGCGTTTCTTCGCTCCTTGATTGAGAAATTTTAAAGTGTAGGTCGTTAGGAAAGAGACGTGTGATCATTAGAACCAACAACAACTTATTTTAATATGAAATTAAATTTAAAAATAGTTACACAAAACTCCAAGATTGGGTCAAATTGACTCATGCTTGATTTCTTAAAATTATTACACAATAAATACATGGATTTAACGTCATTTTCTTCCATAAGATTTTTGGACACGTACGTGAAGAATATTCAGAATTTCACTCTTCCAGTTAATGACAAATGGACAAAAATAATATTTTGAGTGTGACATTTTTGACGCGATCTTGGCGTTCCGAGGGATAAACGACAGAAATACGTTTTTATTTTTTCTTTCATTCTTTTTTACTAAGTGGTCTATATCGATGCATGAAACTTCAGAAACACCACAAACAATGCACGAATTAACTCCTTTAGCCAGGAGAGGGGTATTATACGTGATGTAATTTATAGAAGTACTGTAGCACACAAGTTTCAGGGAGGAATTTATTAACGAAGTAGATTTTCCAAAGGGAGATAAGCTTAGTAGAAAAAAAAATGTACTGTAGAAATAGGAGAACCGACTTCACCTTATCATTTGGACCCCCCATTAGGGGTGCCCACTTCAACTTTGGGGTGCCAGCCATTTACAGCCTGTCAGAGCCATTTACATTACATCAAGTGAAAGAGTTCGAAGTGGAGAGAGCAGCAAAAAGCATTAAGTCGAATGCTGCAGCACTTGACGGTATTACAAGAAAAATGTTGAACTTACCACTTCCCTTTATTCTATCACCATTAACACACATTATACATTTTTCTTTTAATAATGGTTGTTTTCCCAGCCATTGGAAGGAAGCAAAAATTATGCCACTTCCGAAAAAAACAAAAGTGGAATCTCTAAGACTTAAGGCCTATTAGTATATTACCTATCTTGTCGAAAGTGATTGAAAAAATTGTATATCAGCAACTGTACAAATATGTAAATAAACACAATCTACTACCTGCTAGTGAGTCCGGTTTTCGCAGCCACCATAGCACTACTACTGCATTATTACAAGTTACAGACGAAATGTTACAAGCAATTAACTCCTCTTATGTTACTGTACTAGTTCTGCTTGATCTCACAAAGGCATTTGATTTAGTGCAACACGATTTACTTTTAGCCAAGCTTAATTATTACAATGTAGCGAAGTCTCATGGTTCCGGTCGTATCTCTATAACAGAGAACAAAGAGTTATGTTACAAAATTCCGCACTGGTACTATCTGAACCAGCTAAAATAAATAATGGTGTGCCACAAGGCTCTATATTAGGTCCTTTTTTCAATATACTCTTCTGACCTACCTCTTACATTGAAGCATTCTCAAGTCCATTCTTATGCTGATGATACACAATTATTTATCTCGTCTCCACCCACTCTATTAAATACAAAAGTGACACTTCTTAATAAAGATCTGAAAGCTGTCAATGATTGGTGCGTCTGTAATGGGTTACTAGTTAACCCACAAAAATGTACATTCACGATCATAGGAACAAAAAATAACCTGAAGAATATATTTCCTGATGAAATTAACTCCTCAAGCCGGTTTGACGTACACGTGTACTGACCCTCATAGTGCCTCTAGAGGCGGTTCGACGTACACGTGTGACCCATGTAGTAGTGACGAAATGATGCATATTCTGCCATCTGTTGTTTCCCACATGAATTGAAATGCACATAACTCAAGAGTGGACTGCAAAGTGCTGCAATCTGTTGGTTTTCCTTCCAATTACATAGAATTATGTATGATTGAATCACTTTAGTACGTACAAAAAAGAACAGCTGAGAAATGGCTTCGCACAAGCAGGTGAAGAGCGTCGAAGCGGACGAAATTCGTGTGTTTTTAGAGGAAAGTGACAGTGAAGGTTCAATTTATTCACTTCTAACTGTAAGTAAAAATGATATAAACTATGCAGAACAGGAAGTAGATAGTATCAGTGATAGTGAAAGCGAACTAGATAGCACTGCACCTGTTGCTTCAACGAAAGTAGCCTGGAACTGGAAGGAAGTGGACGAATCTTTTAAAGCAAATAAACTTGCGTTTTGTGGGTTGTGCGGTCCCCAGAAAAGCAGTCAATAGTATTCTTGATGCATTTTTGTTGTTTTTTGACGAGGAAGTTGTAGAACTCATTGTCAGAGAAACTAACTTATATGCCGACACTTATATTCAACAATGCACATTGAAACCACGTTCACGAATGCGCAAATGGGAACCCGTTACCGTGGACGAAATATATCTTATTCTGGGAATATTTATGCTTATGGGTATAGTTCAAAAGCCAACTATAAAGAGTTATTTTAGTAAAGATGCATTTCTTGAGACCCCAATATTTCCTAAAACGATATCAAGGGACAGGTTTGAACTCATATGTAAATTCATACATTTTGTTGTTAACACGAAACGAGATTTATTTCCAGGGCCTAAAAACTTTTCAAAGTTCATGACTTTGCTGAAATGCCAAGGGAAAATTTCAAAAGTGCGCTTTTGCCTTCGAAAAACATAGCAATAGATGAATCACTTACTTTGTGGAGGGGTAGATTAGGTTTTAGGCAATATATTCCAAGCAAGGCAGCGAAATTTGGTATCAAAACTTTTGAACTTTGTGAATCATCATCAGGCTATTTATGGGATTTCTTTATATATGAGGGTAAGGGTACAGATCTTACTACGAATATTGATGTCACTGATGATTTGAAAAGTTCGAAAATAGTTGTGAAACTGATGGAACCTCTTTTTAGGAAAAACTATACACTATGGATGGATAATTATTACAATTCCCCAACATTAGCTTTACTTCTCAGGCAAAATGGGGTGAATGTTGCAGGTACTTTGAGAATGAATAGAAAAGGGTTGCCGGACATAGTAACTTCAAAAACGCTGAAAAACGGGGAGGTAATTGCCGCCGAATCCAATGGTGTGATGGTACTAAAATGGAGAGACAAGAAATACGTTACCTTTATTTCTACGCTTCATGATGCTTCAGTTGTTACAAAGGAAAAGAGGGGTGTAGCTACAACTACTCCAAAATGTATAGTGGAATATAATCTGGCTATGGGTGGGGTGGATGTGAAGGATCAAAAGTTACAGCCTTATCTTATTGAAAGGAAAAGAGGTACAAAATGGCATATCAAGTTCTTCAAGAGATTGCTGAATGTGTCAGTTCAGAATGCATATATTATCTATAATAACAAGACCAAGATAAATCAGTTGGAATATAGTTTGGACCTTATAAAAGCTCTTGTTCTTACCCATGGACCTCAAATTCCAAGGCCTACAAGTAGTGGTAGGCCATCCAAAAATCCCCCTCCACAACGTCTCTTGGAAAGACATTTCGCTGAAAAGATCCCTCCTACAGTGAAAAAAATATAAACCTCAAAGACGATGCGTAGTGTATACAAAGCATGGAAAAAGAAAGGATAGTATTTATTGGTGTCCAGACTGTGAAGTAGGACTGTGTTTCGAAGCATGTTTCAAAGTATACCACACAAAGTTGGACTTCTAAACTAACAAGAACAAGATAGAATAAATGTCATTATTTATACATGTTTGTGTAGTGTGAAGTGTCGTTTACAAGTCCTGAAAATTTCATTGTAAATAAGCAAACGGTTTTTAAGATATGTTCGGTTTTGTGACATTAAGCGTAAAATTGCTGTTTTGGTAATTTAAAATTACCGTCTCTCGCAACGGCTGATGAGAATTTAACTTCCGGCTTGAGGGGTTAAAGTGAACATAATGAACGTAAATATTCCACATTCCAAGGTGATCAGAAATCTAGGAGTCCAGATGGACGAAAATCTTACCTGGAGCTCTGATGTGTCCATCCACTGTACGAAAGCTCTGTCAACCCTACGGTATGTTTATAAACTACGCGAATACTTCACGAAAGAGACTAAATTCTATCTTGCCCGTAACCTTATCCTATCTCTTTTCGATTACTGTGATGTAGTCTACAGACTAGGCTTAACCTTGAAGGCAATATCTATACAATAAATACAAAATGCATGCGTAAGATTCAGCCTTGGATTTCATAGATCGGAACATGTACTACCAAAATTGAATAATGAAAATATGCTTACTATGTCAAGGAGACGTAACTTGCAGTATTGTTGTTTAATATTTAAACTTTTAAAAAATAAAACTCTCCTCTACCTAGCAAATAAACTTAACCCTCGTAGAAGTGTTCATCACTACACAACACGTAATAGTAACGCCCTTAATATCTCCCGTTTCAGACTCTGCAAAACAGCTGGTTCATTTTCTGTTTCAGCAACAAGAACATGGAACTCTCTGCCAATCAGTATTACAAATTCTACCACCTACAGTGCGTTCAAAAATATGGTCAAACACATCCTCCATCGGAAGCAATTACTAAGCTTAAACTCTTATGACCCAACCTGACAATTTCACTCATTGGTACTGTGTAATTAGAATCATTATATATTTGTAACGTCTTTTTTTCCCTCGTAGATATGTAACTGTTGACACCAATAATAATAATAAAAAAAAATTGCGTGTGTTTGGTGTCTGTATGTGTGTGTGTGTGTGTGTGAGAGTGCATTTAGTATATAGGATTGTTTATTATTATTATTGTGCATTATTCTTTCAACATTCTTTTTTTTGTATTGTATTTCGCTTATATTACTAACATTGTATATTTCATTTAATTCTATTATTGTTGTATTGCCCTTACTAGTGGCTAATGTGCACTTTTCTTTCTTTTTTTTTCTTATTGTAATATTGCAACAATACTCTTATATTGACAAGGGTTAGGTGGCAGAGCAGCCATAGGCTGAACCTCGCCCGCTTCAATAAAGACCATTTCAATTCTATTCAATAATGGTTCTAAATAAAAGACAAATTATCAGTTGAGTTCCATTAGAAAGAAAAATATAAACAAACATTAATATCCTTCACAGAAAGAACGGCTAAAAAATAAGGTTCAGTTTCTTGTATACAAATAAGAGAAATTTCGAGCGCGCATATTTATATATAATAAATTATATTAAATAATCGGGAAGGTTCCAGGTATTGTAAAGTACTGATGATAATAGTATAATATTAAAGGAAAAGTATGCTCTACTTTCATGTTAATTCTATGCTTCATAATGCATAACTGCAGGAAGATAATTTGCATGATTAATTGCTAGTTAATTTATAATTATTCGGTGTTTATTTTATAAAAACATTGACAATCAAACAAACATTGTCTCTTTTGATATTTGAAACAAAATTCAATAACATTTATACCAAATTAGCAGAAAAAAAAATATCGCAAATGCCCTCTTAAATATAAGTATTTAGTCACAGTCCGAAACTAATTTTACATTTTCTATTTCTTTCTATATGAACAAAAGTTCGTTGCTACGGAAATGAAACCACGTAATGGATATACACTCTGTCAAGAAAGTACCGGGAATTGTACATTTACAAAGCCCACTTAAAGGGAGTGTTGAAATTCTTCTTGTCGCTACGTTAGCACAACTGCCCTCTATGCTCGCGCGGAGTTTGAGCGCCATCTGTCATTTAGTTTGTTTACAGTGCTCCATTTGTCAGTTCATCTCAAGTGTGTGTGTGCGATGTTCACAATGGATAAAAATATCGAACAAATAATCTGTCTTAAATTTTGCATTGCAAATGGAATTTTGTGTGCCGAAGCGCTGAAAATGTTACATAAGGCTTACGGTGAATCGACTTTATCAAAAACACGTGCGTATGAGTGGTACAGTACATTCAAAAGCGGTCGAGATGTGGTGGAAGATTTGCCTCGCTCAGGTCGACCATCAACGTCTTCAACTGAACATCGCTAAAGGAAATGGTGACTGAAAATCGTCGTTTAAGTCTGAGAGAGAGAGCCGCTCAAATTTCCGTGTCTCGCGAATCAATTCGTACCATTTTAAACGATTGTTTGGGCATGAAACGCGTTGCCGCTCGACTAGTGCTGAAAGACCTGAATTTTCTGCAAAAACTCAATCGTGTAAGGGTCGTTGAAGACATGATAGAACGAGTCAATTCCGACCCCACATTCATAAAACGCATTGTAACTGGTAATGAGACATGGGTTTACGAGTTCGACATGCAAACCAGTCAACAAGCTTCAGAATGGTGCCTTCCAACTGAGTCGAAACCGAAAAAAGCACGTCAAAGTCGATCAAAAGTGAAGGTGATGACAGTTTTTTTTTTTTTCGATTATCGCGGTGTTGTGCACTTGGAATTCTTGCCAGAAGGTGAGACAGTAAATAAAGAATATTATCTGAGCGTTATGCGGCGTTTGAAAGAGCAAGTTCGTCGAAAAGACCAGATTTGTGGAAAGAAAACTCATGGACTGTGCACCACGATAACGCACCATCTCACAAGGTTATCATTGTGAACGAATTTCTGGCCAAAAACTCAACAAATTTTATCGAACAACCACCGTATTCCCCTGATCTGGCCCCGGCCGACTTTTTTCTCTTTCCAAAACTCAAATTACCACTTCGAGGCACCCGTTTTCAGTCGATAGTTGACATCAAAGAGAATTTGCGGCGAGTACTGAAGTCGATTCCGGAAAATGCGTTTCAAAAATGTTTTGATGATTGGATTATTCGTTGGCATAAGTGTATTATTTCGGAAGGGGCCTACTTTGAAGGCGATACAATAAATTTGGATGAATAATGCATATTTTATGTTTTATTGACCAATTCCCGGTACTTTCTTGACAGAATGTAGCTCAAACATTAACAGCAGTCTAGTGAGAGATGACGCTTACTAAAAGCAAACCCGTTTCGATTCTACGGGTGTCATCTCTTGGATTTTTAAGGACTTATTGAACGACCCTCTTATATTAAATGTACATAATTATGGCTTAAATTATACTAATTTTGCCCAAAACTCTGTATTCGGAGCGAGTCAGACCCCTCGGACTCACCCCTAAACAATATGTCCTTGTGTTTCATTCAGTTATTTCCTTGCAAATTCGGACACGGTGACTTTTCCTTTGCTCAATTTACTAAAGATAATGCTGCATATACAATGACGTTGAAAATATTACTTTCATCTTAGCAAAAAATTACAAACGCGTAATATGATAACACCATTGCTCTAATTCAACAGGTAGGTTGTCAGATTAAATACGATATTTCTTCTAATATTTCATTAGATACGAAAACCTTTTATACTTTTATTAAAAACTGAACTTTGAAGAAAGTAAATAATAATAAATATCAGTTCAAATATTTTTAATTACTGAACACAAGGCTACTTTTAAAACCTCTCTCAAAATCCTAGAGAGATCAAATGGCAGGCTTCCTAGGTAACAGTTTGGTTAAAGAAAATATGACGGCCCCCACAATACTCAGTAACAGACGACTTTAACAGCGTTTACACCGATATGATTTAAGAACTTCTTTTTGTCTTCTCTCAAAGATGCAAGACCAAGCCCCCGTGATCCAGGCGGTAACGGTGCGGACTCCGGATTATTAATAAGTAGGCATACGGGTTCGAACTCCACGACCGATTATCCTGACAGCTTTTCCACGATCGCCCTCGCTTTCACCAGGCAAAGCCTTGGATTGTACCTTAAGTAAGATCCTAGCCGATACCTTCTCCATCCTCTACCTACCCTATCCCGACCTGAGATAAAGATGCCTCCCGACCTGAGATAAAGATGCCTCCCGACCTGAGATAAAGATGCCAAAAGGCCATAAATAAGTTTAAATTATGCGACGAGTTTATAATATTGATCCTTTAAAGGTCTCTGGCTTGCAATGCGATGAATCTAATTACTTTTTTTTTTTGGCGTTTTCTCCATCTTAAATTAAGGGCAGCCATTAACCTCAGGCGTCAGGCCAGCGTCTCCAAGGTTCCGTGGTTCGAATCCCGGCTGGGGCACGGATGTTGTGGATCTCAAAGTGAAATCGGGACGGACCGAAATCATTAGTTATTAAAATGGCCCAAAATGTAAAGTTTACAAAGGTTAATAGTTTTTTTAAAATGAAAATCAAAGCAGAATATTGACATCCATTTCGATACTGAGCAACTAAAATCTCCTATTGCGCATAGCCTAAAAATTTTAGTCATTTTCTATCTCTCAATTTTTTAATCCCCAGTGCTAGGCTTAAAGAAGTGTGTGTTTTATTTTTACAATTAAATAGTCGCCAAGAAAAAAATCCAGTGTGCAGTGTAACTTTGAGTAGAAAACTTCTACAGCTAAATACTAGGTGTCTACTAATTTTATTATGTGAAATTCCCTGAGTTTTCCAGGTTTTCCATGAGTTCTTAGTATAGCGGAACATGTAAATAATACCCAATGACATTTTTTAATTCCACCACCACCCAGTCCAAACATCTTGTACATCACTGAAATTACACAAGTGAAAGAAAAACAATTTCTTTAAAATAGAGGATTGTGACACACTGAAAAAATCCGGTCAGCAGTGGGAACCTCCGCCTTGCCTGGGCTACCTCATAATTCCCCCCCCCCTCCGTTTCACTCGTAAGTTATAAATTGCGCTGAGTATTCCAGATTTATAAAATTCCCTGAATATTCCAGGTTTTCCAGGGTGGTAGACACTCTGTAAATAAGACCTTGAAGTAATCATACCAGAGTTGACTCTTAGAATCGCACCATTTATTTGGGGTTATTTGGAATCGCATCATTCATTGAGAACTGAATATAAATAACAGTTGCTCTGGCTAGTCTTGTAAACATAGATGTACCGATATACGTATTTACTTTGTGTTGTTACTAACGAAAAATCTAGTCAGTCCAAAGTACTGTATGATATTTTTTTCCCCACAGGAAACAAAACCATTCGTAAAAGCTTCGAAGTGTTGAGAGGGCGGAGGGGATACACTCACTATGCAAGTAAGTTTTGTAACATACATTCAAAGAAAGATCAACCCACCACCCTCGGACTCGTTTTCATTCACCGACTATAGCATAGCATATTCACCGAATAGCATATTTTATCTTCCTCCCGAATATAGCCCGAAGTTCTTCAACTTCAAAAGCAATACATCTAACCCTTTTACAACAAAAATAACTGGGGCTAGTTCCCCCTCCCCACACAAAGTTTGTTGAGAGAAAAAGTAGTTCCCCTTCTTCTTCTGTTTGATATCTCTGAAAAAGAAACGAATTATTTTTTCTTCTGAATCCGTTCTCATGATAATACTATTCGCCTTCTTAATGACTGCTTCAAAAGTTAAGAGAAACACAATGAAAAGAAATCAGTGAAACAAGGTTCTCTGTGATTAGTTGGCAAAATTGCTAGCAGAAACCTAACTTCCGCATAATCCTTTCAGGGCGCAGTGGCGACATCTGAACGGCTGTACACTATACGAACAAGGGGTAAACAAAGAAAAGATTTCTCTCGTACGTATTTACTTTATGGTAAATCAATATTTTTACCACTTGACTTTATTACAGCACTGTTTGTATTACTTGTCTCAATCTGAAGAATAAATATTTAAGAAAAAGCAGCACTGTTCAATAGTTTGTATAAGTTATCTGAAATCACAAGAAAAACCAATACTGTTGAATACGTTTGGAATGTTCTAGTCTGTATATATCTTGATTATGCACAATAAAAAGTTTCTTGTTTAATCAAAACATTATTTTTTAGTGCAAGTACCTCAAAGACAACATCCAAAGCAACCATGTAACCAGTCTTTCGCACAGAGAAGCACATGCAGTTTGTCTAAGTATTCGGTAGTTGTAATCATTTGTTTATATGCTTTTAAAAAGTTTTGCAGAGAACTTTTATTATATCCAAGTGTCTCGGTAATGTCCCATATATTTCATTGCAAATACTGTTATGCGGTAATATTTCTATAATGTCCTCTTCCATTGATTCCATTAAGAGGTAAATTCACGGTATGCTTGATTTCCAATGTTACACTGTATAATATACCAGCAGGACTGACTTCAACACTGGAACAAACACAGATGGCCATCGTTGAAGGTCTCACCGTCAACTAGATTCGAAACCGATCGTTCACTTTTTATTAATTTTCTGAGCAATAAGGGAACGATTTCAAGCTGTCAGTCTGAAAAATGTACTTGAGTGAATATTCTTTGTGCTGTATATCAAGTTATTTAACCTGCAGACAACAAAAACGTTAAAACTAGCTGTCAGCGACTCAGAGTTACAAATACCACATTATAGTTGAATCAAGAAGTTATTTGTCAAATTAATCTAGGTTCGCAAGACTTCAGACCACTAGATGACCACACTGAATATTATCCTGTTTATAGAGAACAGATACTATATAATACTTTAACAATGAATTATTTAATAAATCTAAGTTCGCAACACTTCACGACGATGGTTGGCAACACTTAACGTCATTACTTGTTATCACTGTGTTACTGAACTGTACCTCGATGTAAAATAACGTATAAAACTCAGAATGAAATATTTATTAAATTAATCCGAGTTGGCAACACTTAACGTCATTGATGGTCATCATTGATCTGTTATATATTGCAGCTGGTTCTATGGAAAGATGCTACGAGAGTTAGTTTGAACAAAAAAGATGTTTAACGAAAGTAATTAGCACAGCCATTCACTTTCACTCTCTCTCGCCTTCACCCTTTCCTATCCTCCTCCGAGTCAAAGATGCCCAAAGGCCATAAATACATACAAAATGCAAAACAGTAATAACTTTGTTTTTCACGGACACGAAAAATAACATTCTAGTACTTTAAACAGTTATCGTCTTCCTTTCCTACCGCAATCCGAACCAAAGATGCTCAAAGGCCCTAAATAAATAATTTCAAAGTATAATTCATAAAACACATGACTGGAAAATAAAATATCATCTACTTTCTCTCACCTTCCGTTTCCTAGCCATGAACGTCATTTGCCTAGCTTATGCAGAACTATCAGGGCTACACGATTTTCATAGTCACCCCATTCCATCGTGAACACTTACTACAAACAACTTTTCACTTCTGCAGCTCAAGTGGCTATGACTCACATTTCATCCCACACCTCGGGAATGTGCAAACATTTAGGAGCGCCGTATAACACCCCTCAAAAGTTGTGACAGGTATAAATATCAGGAGTAGAGGATAGATTATGAAATAACAAGAAAAAAGATACATTTTGCATATCAGAAATATTAATACAAAAAGAGTAATCCTGATGAAATACTAGCATCCATTATCAACAAAATCCCGTTGTTAAAAAGAACAGAATGCATTAACAGCAATTGTAAAATCCGGTAATTACAGAAATTTCCTCAATCATCAACAATTATTTTGTCACAACATTCCTGAAAATGTTTATGTTGACGGTTCCTGTAGATAGCTAAATTTGCTCTCCATCCTTTTGACCATTTAATTCCTGAAACTTCAGTTCGTAATCACTTGGTTTTGCCAACGGATCCAAGCCATGCAATTTCATCTGGACAGCAATATCAAAAAGATAATCGTAACATTCACTCCTGCAAAGATATCAATGAAAGTCTTAATGCACCTTCCTTAAAATCCATAAAATTATGTATGTTGGTTGCAAAAAATGTTAAGGTTTTAAAATCACTATACTTATACTACTTACCGCTTTGACTAAAAATTTTCACTAAAGTCTTAAAATATAATTAGCAAGTTCAATTAACAGTTATTACAATATTGTAGCGAACATATAAATCTGCAACTGCATTACGTAGTAGGCTTGGTCAGATCCGGACTTTTTGGTATCCGGACTTCGGACTTCTAAAAAGTCCGAATCCGCGGACCATTTTGTCGGACTGTCCGAAATTGGACTCGGACCGTCCGAAATCGGACTTTTTGTTCGGACTCGGACTGTCCGAAATCAGACTCGGACCTGCGATTGAACTTACTTAAATCGTAAATGCCATTATTTAACTAATTTAATGACAATTATTATTACATATATATGTCACTAGCTGATTTGCCCGCTCGTTGAAGCGTTGGGAATAAAATGTGTTGGTAACAGTCATCGGGACAATCACCAATACTCACTTCCCCGTGGCGGACTGCGCCCCTAATTTCGAGAGTTTTGGGGGGATGAGCCCCCTTTATCGTAACCAGACTCTCCAGGGAACTGAGCCCGCATGGTGCAAATCTTCCTCCAAAACCTCTCTGCGGGGATGCTTCCTATAGAGAAGGTTTTCTCATTTGCCTGCTAGTTGGTGCGGTGTGAATAAAGTTAACAACAGTAATCGGGACTGTAGCGAAAGCTCTCTCTCCCGTGGCGGGCTGCGCCCCGAACTTGGGGATCTTTTAGGGCTGCGCCCCCTTTATCGTAACCAGACTCTCCGGGAGGCTTCACCCCCATGGTGCAGATTTGCCCCCATACCCCCCGACAGCCTGCCCCTCATTGGGACGTTTTGTCCCATTTATTGTAACCTACTCGTGATGGTACACATTCATACCAAATTTCATTTCTCTAGTTTCAGTGGTTTGAAAAATGCGTTTTGGGGCGGCTATTTTAGATCAAGATGACGAATTTTCTTCTTATATTATCGTGACCTACTCGTGATGGTACACCTCCATACCAAGTTTTGTACCTCTAGCTCAAACGGCGTGGAAAATGTTTTTGAGCGCTCATTTTGAACCAAAAAAGATGGCGACTGATATGATAATTTCCCACACGGATCTAATATCTGATCATGTGCTAAAAATAGTTCCAATCGGTCAAACCGTTTTGCCGTGATGCTCATGCAAACATAGTCACTTTCAATTTTATATACGTATAGAGATCGTTAAATTATGCATAGGCATATTACAAATTATGAAAATAAAATCTCATAAATGAATTGTTTTCACGCTTCAAAAAAGTGACAAAGCAGTGTCGATTTAGTGAGTTATTTCGTACTATTGGTAAATAAGAGTAATCTATTGATTTTAAGAGATCTCTGTGTGAAAGCTGGGGGAGAGAAGAACATATATTTTATTTCTTTATTATACCTCCCCCAAAAAACAGTGGCGTCATTGAACTTATGATATATCGCTTGATGCATCCCACCTACTTCCAAGCGTAGTTTTTACTTCATACTCATAAGTTATTCCGCTAACCTCCTCCCCCCCTGTGCGGGTGACACCCCGCAAAATCTCGAGCACCCCGAACCTTTAAAATGTACGGTTAAAAATCGACAGAAAACGTGCAAATCTCCACCAATACACACCCAATTTTTACTTTACACCCCCAAAACTGAAAATTCTGGCGGAATCCCTATACGTAATTTACAGGCATCTCCACACGGTTAACATAATTCAACTAAAAACAAGTAACACTTATATCTGACATAAAAATAAGGATATTTTAATTGTGAACTTTTCGTAAAGTGTTATTTACAGCAGATGAAAAACACTAAGGTATCTTGGTTTTATTTTAGCAACCCTTCAAAAGATCGTCAATATAATTTTTCTCAATTTCTTTCCGCTCCACAGCCAAATCATCAATCAATGAGGCGAGTCGATCATCGGAAATTGATGACCAAAAGTAATTTTTCAGTCCTTTTAGAACAGAAAAAATATTCGTTAGAGGCAGTGGTGATCGGCAGTGACAGAAATTTCCAATGACAAGATAAGAATAAATAGCCGATTAAAGCAGCCTTCTATACTGTCGACATATCATATTGAGCTCAGTGTCTTCACGCGAACAACACAAAACAATCCGTATTCAAGTCCGGCTAGAGGCAGAAATGTTGCATCCACTGATACTGAGGCAGGATAGAAAAAGTAAGAGATTAAGTAAATGAAATCTCATCCAAATAAGAAAAGCAGCTTCCTCTTCTGGGTAACAAAAACTCGCCAAGAACTCAACCAACTAACTCACGACATTCTGCGTGATGTCACACGAAAAGTAAACGTTATGGCGGGAGAACTCTTATAATGATGTAACCCCACAAGTTAAATAAAAATTGGATCTACACATCGAAATATGCAAAAAAAAAAAAAAAAAAAAAAATCTACATTGAACCCACAAAACTGGGAAAACCAGAGCAAAGACAACAGCAATGGATTTCCTCTAAACAAACAAAGAAACAAACAAAAATTCTCAGGGAGAGGGAAGACAAAACTTATGAACAAAAATTTAAAAAGCAAAGACCTCCCTTAAGGCCACCACGCCTTTTCAGGAAAACCAGAACTTGTTAGACAAATGAATTTCGAGTTCCAAAACACACAACACCCCACA
>JAGDQP010009344.1:0-30534 GCA_022664845.1 Lepisma saccharinum | reverse complement strand
TTAGAATACCAGTTTAAATCAATTTACATTTACAAGAAATAACAATTAATGCTCAAAACAAATTAAACTTAATAATCTAATCCAATTTCAATTTATCAAACAATCTTTTTTGCCCTGCTTTATACTCATAACAACCTCTGGCGCTTGGGGTCGTCAGTTCAAATACTGCTCGTGCCATGTGGGCTTTCTCGGGGTTCTCCAGTTTCCTCCCGCTTTCTTCATTTCACTAGTGAACAAATCATCATCCATCCGGCCTAAGCCAAATTTCTGTAAAGGTCTTAAAAATTTAATTCAAATTCAATTCACAAGGGTAGTCATGCAACCTACTTACAAAGAGCAAGGCTGAGTGCTGGTAAAGCGTGTTTCTTTTTTGTCTGTTTGAAATGTTAAAGATAGCGTCGGGTAAATTAGAGGGTATACGGTATGTTTGAGGAATTGCCACCTTTCAGTTAGTGTTTGATAGAGTGCCGCCGGAGTCAGAGCTGGAGTATGTGAGGGTGTTGCATACTAATGTTATGTATAGATGTCGTGTGTAATTTAGTCTGAAGCCACTGATATGTAAAGTATTTAATTCAAATTTCGTGACGCCTGCGTATGGAAACTTCTACCGTACCGCCGTAGCTCAGACGTAGAGTGTTGGCGTAGGATTCAGGAGGTCGTGGAGTCGATCCCAGCGGCTGACTATCCTGACAGGTTTTTTCAAGATTTTCCTCAGTAACAAGCAAATGTCGGGATGGCACCTTCAACATAGGCCCTGACCGATATCTTCCCCAATCCTTTCCCCTCCCCTATCACGGCCTGATCCTTATATGCCTAAAGCCCATAAGCAAAATTCAAATTCAAGTATGGGAATTTCTGTTTGATATCGTTTTAAGCTGCTACTGGGTTTGGGATTCGTAATTTGGAATTGAATCAAGTTATACGGAATTTATTTTGTATTCCAGATGTATGTTTTCGACACACACCAATCCAAGAAAAACCTTCCTGATATCATTCTTGATTAAATAACTCCCGGTACAATATCGTGGCTATATTAGTAACCTTTCTTCATGACAGTTGGTGTGTCTGCGTGTAATCGTATTGAAATTGATTGTTGGAACCTCTGTTCGTATGTGTTGCAAAGAAATTCAGTTTTAAAGGGTTGCCGAATAATTGATTTAGAGGTTATGTTCATTCCATAGGCGCCCACGCCATATAGGCAGGTCATGCAATTGCATGACCTGATTTGGGGTGGGTGGGTCTGTAGAGGGAGGTCAGGTTGCAGGAGGAGAAGAGAAAAGAAGAAAGGAGAGGAGAATAGAAGATGAAAGAAAATATATGATATGTACTCTACCAAATGGGAAGTGTACTGACTTCACGTATAAGCAAAGGATGCCCTACCTTTCAACTTCCTTGACTCGCAGGGCACTCCTGAAGCAAATACAGAATTGGTATTGGACGATTCGAAAAGCGTTGGTCGAGGATTGTAGGATGCCAGTACTTACAAAACATTGGAGACTTCATTTTTGAGAGTAAGTAACTGGTTCTGCAATTTTGCAGCGTTTAATGAAACGTTACATAGTGATTTCAAAAATGAAGGTGCAAGGTATATGAAGGAGGAAAATGTATTTGGGAAACATCTTTCTCTCACATCGCAGTCATTGCAGAATCCAACAACAAAGCTACGATTCTAGTCAGAGTAGTCAAAGTGCAACGCATCAGAGAGCATGGGAAGAAAAGGTACAACAAGGTTCTCAAAGGAATAAGCTGAAAAAGAAAGCACTAAATATTCCTGTGTGTCATATTAAGAAAAACAGTTTAAACACTAAGAGATTTTTAAACATTTGGAAACAGGGATTTATTTTTAATGAGCTAACTTCTCATGTTGCCCCTAGAACTTGTCTGAAGTAAGGGAAACGTGAAAAATCTATAAGAAAATAATATTAACACATAGATAATTACCCTTTTGAGCCCAGTTTATGCTTTTACAAATCGCAAAACAACGCGAGCATCGTCGATTTGAAGAATTCAATTAATTTAAGCATATAACGCGAAATTTCCCATTAAGCTAAAAATATTTTCGTCGGACTAAATAAGTCAAGCATATGACCACTTTTATGCATGTATTTCTCGTCACGCAATATACAATGGCAAAAGTATTCATTTAATAAATCGACGTAAACAAATGGGTCAAGTTGCAACTTTATCAAACGTATGATTTTTCTGTTGTCAGTTTTGCAGATATCAATTCTGCCAACTGCTCTTTGTGCAGGCTGAAAGGTGATTTTTGTTCATGTAAGGTTGAAATGATCTTCTTCCTCATTTTGTAGACAAAGATGAAGAAATCATCATTCCTCATGATGATCATCATCATTCCTCATGCCCAGGGTATAGCAGCTATGGAATTCTCCTTAACCAGAGACTCAAACCTCATATCCCTACCACAGCTTTCCTTCTTAACCTGGTCAACCTAGTTCTAACATGTAACAACTTCCTTCACCTTTGACGACAAACACTACCTTCAGATGCGAGGCAAGCTATGGCTACGAGAATGGCACCTTCTTATGTTAATCTGTTTATGGACAAGCTCGAACATGATTTCCTCCAAACTCAGCCCTTCATCCCACTACTTTGGATAAGGTTCTTAGATGATATTCTGATGTTATGGGCTCATGGTGAAACCAGTCTCAACACATTCCTAGAACAGCTGAACCTATTTCGTGTTGTCCAGTTCACTTGGTCCATCTCTAGCAGAAGAGTCACATTCCTTGACGTGGATATCACTTTAGAAAACAACACCCTCAATACTTCCGTTCACATAAAACCTATAAACCACATGCAGTATTACACTACTTAAGTTCCCAACCTTACCACACCAAGAAAGAGATTTCTTTCTCCTTTGCACTAAGAGGACAATGCCTGAATTCCACCACCTCTGTTACTGAAACTTACAACCAACGCTTTCAGATAGCTCTAGTCAACCGTGGCCACCCATCTAACCTTGTAACCAAACAGATTCGTCGTGCATCCTCACACATTCAACCCACTAAAACCCCCAACCCGCCGGCGCCCAACCTACCGGCTTTAAGCACCAGTTCATGTCATAAACTAACCAAGGTTAAACTAATCCTACTCTCTCCTTTCCACATTCTCCAATCTGACCCAGACACATGATCAGTATTCCTCAGCAAACTGAAATTAGTTTTTCAACCTAATCTTAGAAAAATCTTAGTCCGTACGAATTCTTCCTCGCCACCACCGCAAACCGGCGCCCATGCATGAGAGTCAGATGTAAGAACTGCTCCATTTTCGTTATTTCTCCCACAGTCACTATCAATACTGCTAAAGGCCGGTACACCCTAAATCCCAAGGATACACGCCACACCTCTAATGTTATATACATCCTAACCTGCAAGTTCTGTGATGCCTTTTATGTGGGGGAAACAGGTGGTGCTCTGATTAACAACCATCGTCGCTTTAGCATTACTAACAAACCCGATACCCTAGTCTCCTTACACACCGAGTCCCACAATATCAATTTTGATCTATGTTTCCTGGTAGCCATAATCCATATTTACCTCCTACGACCAGCACCTCAACACGCCGTCTGTGGGAGGGCGCCTTTATTCATGGTTTACGCGCGAAAATGTTTCCTGGACTTAACCTTCAATAACTCTAACCTGTTTTCTCTGCATCTTCAACACTTTTCCTTCCACAATCCTATCTTGAACTTACACGTTGTACAGTTGTCAATTGTTTCACGCGCCATATAGCAGTCAACTGTTCTCCAAACGATGCGCCATCTGCTACTTGTCGCTAATGTCGTTTTGTTCTATCCCCATGAGTGCGTTTCTCCTCGTCTACAGCAAGTCTATGGTATTAATACCGAAATATCTCAAGTACTCTACATATTAGTGTTTAAGTGCCTATGGAACAAGAGCTGTACCAGTAAGAACAAGAGATGGATTTTGGATAGTAGCAAATTGTATTACAAAATTGTAATGGGAGACTTCAATGCGGGAGTAGCAGAGCAGTGAAAAGAAACAAGAGAGGAGAACAGTTAGTGGAATTTTCAGAAGCCAACAGACCGTTCATTTCCAATAGATTTTTCAAGAAACCGCCCCAGAGGAAGTGGAAATGAAATGCCCAAATGGGACTCACAGCGGATATGTTTAAATGATGGGTGAAAAGATCAATGTGCCGGGAGAAGAGAGAAATACCCTCAAGTTGTAATAATGCTGTTATCATTTTGTTGTACAAGAAAGGGGACAAAGAACGCGTCGGAAACTACAGACCAATTAGTTTACTGTCAGTTCTATACAAAATGTTCACCAAAGTTATTTTGAATAGTATTGAACGAGACTTAGGTTTCAACCAGGGAAGGGAACAAGCCGGATTGCGTCGTGGATTTAGCACAATGGACCACATACAAACACTGAATGAAGTTATGGAAAGGATTAATGAATATGAACTTCCACTATGTTTGGGATTCATAGATTTCGAAAAAGCTTTCGATTCTGTCTCCTTGGCAGCAGTACTTAAATCATTTGAAAATCGAGGCATCGAAAATTGCATACATCAAGTTACTGCGAAACATTTACTCGACTGCAACATCAAGAAAGTGAAAAACTTAAAAGTTGGAAAAGGAGTAAGGAAAGGAGATTCAATTTCTCCAAAAGTGTTTTCAGCTGTCCTCGAGAGTGGGTTCCAAAATTTAAACTGGGATGAAGTTGGAATAAAGATCAATGGCGAATATCTTCATCACCTACGGTTCGCTGATGATATAGTCCTGTTTGCTTCAAGTGCAGAAGAACTACAAACCAGAATGAAAGAGCTGTATAATGAGAGTTCGAAAATAGGACTTAAAATGAATTTAAGTAAAACCAAAGTAGTGTATAATCAACATGCTGCAAAGAAGGAAATAAAGATTAGCGGAGAGACAATAGGCATAGTTGATGAGTCTGTTTACTTGGGCCAGCTCAAAACATCGAACCAAGTTGACTGATGAAATAAATTGATGTAAAATGGCGTGGAGTTCGTTTGGAAGACTATACTTTATTTTCAAAAGCTAACTACCAATGTGTCTGAAGCGTAAAGTTTATAATCAATGTGTCTTACCTGTGATGATGTACGGCTGTGAAACTTGGACACTGAATGTGCAAACGAGAGTCACACAAAGAACAATAGAGATGCACGCTAGGAATAACTAGGAGGGACAGAAGACAATAAAATGGATTCGCTCACAAAGGTAGAGGATGTAATCAAGACTGCGAAGAAGATAAAGTGGAGATGAGTCGGTCACATAGCTAGACGAACAGATGGAAAGTGTACTACAGTGGAATCCTAGAGAAAAGAAAGGACCGAGACGACGTCCAAATGCAAGATGGGTAGATGAAATCAAGTGTGTTTCAGGAGCTACATCAGGGTATCTACTAATTTCCACTCATTAAATTCCCGACCCTGCACATAAAAACGTTATTCTGCAAACCAAAACAAAGGGAAATACTGTTTTAAGATTATTTTTTTCAATCAATAATCATAACAAGAAAATGCAAATGAGATTTGAAAAAAAAAAAATGTTATATCTGAAATATTCTTTACTAAGTGCATAGTTTCTTATAAGTGAGTTATGTTGGTACCGAATAGTGTGTTAATTGTTTAGAAAATTTATATTTAAAGGTGCGATATGATTTTGAACAATGTTGATGAACAATGCTTTTTATTAGAGGTTCTTATAATTGAGTAATGTTCTTGCAAAATATATAATTCCATCACAGCTTCATGATATCACATCTTTAGATAAACTCTCTACTAAGTTTCAACCTTAAATGTTCGAACATTTACTTTAACCTTTTTTAAGTACTTTAATTTTTTGGTCGATTTTGGCCAAAGCTTTCTGAGACTCGATCATAATTATTTTCTTTTTGGCTTCCAGCTCCCATGTGATTACTGTTGCTTTCCTTTTCTTCTTTTTGGCTATTTCTTCTGCAGACTTCTTTTCTCGCTTTTCTTGCAAATCCTGTTTCCAAAGTGAATTAGTGTTCCTAACCGACAGTAGCAAATCCTTACCGATTTCAAATTTGTCCAGTCCCCCTGCATCTACTATGCAATCGTATACCAATCGTATACCAATAACTGAATCTTCATGAAGGTTTTCCACTAAAGTATCTCCGTTGACTGAGACGCCCCTCTCAACGGAAGTATTCCCATGCGAGGTGGCTAAGAGTATCATAACTTTTTTTTTTTTTTTCAAGTCTCGGAACTCTTCATTTTTCAGTAGGCTCATCCAGAAGGTATCTAATCTGGTTTCATTCTTGGAATAAGCTTCCATATCATTTTTTACCCTTTCTTGACTAATGAGTTCCCTGAACTGCCTATCTCCATTCTGTGCCACAGAAGAGTTATCACATTGGATGATACAAGAATGTCCAATGCTTTTGTTATCTGTGACAACGCTTCATCTAGACTGAACGCTATCTTGTGAGGATTTAAAAATATAAGTGCCTCAGTTAATGGATACTTGAGGGACATTTTTCAAGTAACTTCTTTACTAAGCTAACCAAGCATATTTTACAATCTTTCCTGAAGTTCAGAATTTCAGCACTTTTCACGCCAGGGCATTTCTTCATGCAGCACGAGTCTCATAACCAATATCAATATCTGTGGTTCTTTTCCAGTTTTCTTCAGTCATCTCAACTCGTTGCAGGGGCACCTCTGCCAGAACCTCTTCTTTGACCACCCTTCCCATACACATTTTTCAGAAGTTTCAAGAGGTTTCCTTGAAGAAAAGGAGCCATCGGCGAATCTGCCTGAAACTCCTTAAAAAACGGCTCCAGGCCTTCGGCAACTGGTTGGAAGAAAGCTATCTTCGGTTTCAACAGTTTATCTTCAAGAGCTACGGAGATTTTATTGAAACTGGGTGAGTTCCGGATGGTTTGGATTTTGTTCTTTATGACAAAATCAACAAACTTCTTAACATTTTTCAAGTGTCGAAGGCTCTTCTGGCTACTTGAATGTTCTCGAGCCATCTCGCACTACAAAACTTCAGTGGGAATAGTGAAGAATTAGTGACACTATAAATGTACCACGGCGACTAAGTGAGTCTTTAAACAGATACTACAGATTCCTAAAAAAAGGCAAGTAGATCCAGAGAGGTGTTGCTTAATCCAGTTTTGAACGCTCCGTTCACAACGTGAAGACCACAACTGCCGATATCCAGCAGCTGTCTGCCCCCATATGAAGACAGATCTTTCCTGAGGATGTCAAGAAGTTTGAGATTGACATTAGGACCGTCCATTGACAACTGGATTATTTTCTTTTCATCCAAGCCTTCGATGCCATCTCGTAAGCTACTTAGAAGATCCGTCCTTTTATGAAGAAACTGGGATAAATAGAAGCGTGACACTACTTGATCTTTTGAGCTGTCCCAAAATCTTACCACTAAGTCCATCTGTTGTTCCTGTGAGACTTGAATCATCGTTTCATCAAACTTAACAACAATGAAATCACTCATGTTTATCAACTTAATTAAGATACTTTTAAAATAAGAGGCAAGCCCATACACAATTGTATATGCTATCTTATCCTTTCCTAGTTTCCCACTACTTGCTATATCACTATCTTTGAACATTCTTTTAAATAAATTAGCACTGCGTTCTGCATTACGTAAAAACATATGACACATCACAGTTTGAATACACCAAAGTATTTCACTTTATTACTTCATCTTTCACTTTCCACCATTTCTCTTGAGTGCAGAGGGTCAGGCATCTCAGAAGCAGTAGATGTCCGTTATGATACAGCAGCTAATGAAAATACCACGACGAAAGAAGAGCAGGCTTCAGATGTGCTGGGTATTGGCTCATGAAAAGAAAATTGGCTTTTCTGTGTAGCGGACACAGTTTTTGACAAAAAGGTGCCAATATGAAGGGATTTCCTGACATTTGCTTACTTTATTTTGTGTTTATTGCTTTTAGCATGATTTGACAGAGCTGATCTCCCCATTGATGCATAGTACATGTTTCTTTTGTTACACAAGATACAAGTTGAATTGCCAGTCGTAGGTCCATTTTTACCCATGGGAAATCGGCCTTCCAAGCCTCTTGAAAATGAATTTTTGACATTTTTGGAAAAATCACATAAAAAAGGTGTAACTAATTTGAATAAGTGTGACCGTATCATTTGAAGAGGTAACGTTCATTTAGTCGTTTAACAACTAGAGCATTCGCTTTAGTCGTGCATAAAAAAAAAATATTTTTAAAAACATGCTTTTTAAAAATCCTACTAAAAGTAAAAAAAATAATTCTCTTATGCAAGACTAAAACGAAAAGCACATGGGAGCGCTCTCATATGTAATCACTTGTTGGCACTCCTCATGCTTTTCGATAAGGGACGATAACCGTAACCAATCTAAAAAAATACTGTATTTACATACACACTGCACATCGCGAATTCTTCATCCAACACGAAAGAAATATTTTTGTATAAACCATTAACCACTTTCCCGGATTTTCTTGTATAATCAGAAAATTCCCGGCTAATTCCCGCTTTTCCCCGACCGTTTTAAATTCCCGGATGGTACATGGATAAGGATAGCATCAGACCGTGGAAAGAAAAAGGGGAGGCCTTCATCCAGCAGTGGATAGAAAATGGCTGAATATGATGATATATACATATTAACAAAAGAAACCCGGAAGGTCAATTTAAGGGACTCAGCTAAATGCCTTGGCATTTCTCCTATCCTGTAACATGTGTTTCTTATTTTTGAAATATCTCAATTTTAAGTTCATATAAAAATTTGCGGTTTGGCCGAGGAGGAGTCAGTGTAATTTCAAAACGAACCATTGTTCCACATTTTTTCTTGTTACTAAATCCGAAGATAAGGTAATCTCATCTCTGCTAAAACCAAATATTTTTTTTTCTTCTCCTTACTTGTGGCAAAGAAATAAAGGAGACCTGTCCTCTCGCATTCAGACTGCTATTCACTCTTTAACTCTGACCCAAAACGTGTTTGTTAAGAATAAAAAGGCAGGCGTATGGAAATTTTCCAGTCTAGATACATACATACGTATATCGTATACATATATATGATTCATATATATATCTATAAATATATATATATATATATATATATATATATATATATGATTCAATCCGACCGTCTTGGAGAATGCATTGAGGGTAGGGGGTAGCTTATTTATAACACACACAACCACTCATACGTGTGTACTCAAAAGCGGGCAAACAGTCACGTTTGAATTTGTTTTCAACTCTGAATTGCTTTTTCCTTCACCATATTAGAAGGCAAGAAAAGGAAGAATGTATTAGTACTAGTCCTGTACAGGTGTCTTATAAATCTGAGTCAAATTGTCATAGACTCCCTCCGTTTTCAATTCGAATCATCAAGGAAAGACAATCAGAATAATGTTGTTTGTTGCTGCAACCGATACGTTTATGGAAGTCACAAATAGGAGAGAAAATCATATGAATATTCCAGGAACAAGCGAAAATAAAAACGTAATGTTTTTATCCTTCCTAGCGTCCTAAGAAACTATATCGCTTCGATTATAAACTAGGGATGACCAGATCCGGATCCCAAAGGATCTGGATATCCGAATCTCAGAGGATCCGGATATACGGGATATCAGACAGTCGGATCCGGATACCTAAAACCGGGATCCGAAATCCAGATCTTCGGGTTTCGAATAACAGGTCCAATGGATTCGTGTGATTTTGGTCGCAGATTCAAAGATCGAGTATTCGGACTTCGTTATTAAGATACCGAGCCGCCGTAGGTCAATGGTAGAGCGCTGGCGTAGCATTCGAGAGGTCGTGGGTTCGATCTAAGTGGCCTACCATCCTGACTGAGGTTTTCGAGAGTTTTTCCTCAGTCACACCAGGCAAACACCGGGATGGCACGTTCAAAATTGGCACTGGCCGACACCTTCCCGAATTCTTTTCCCTCCCCTATCCCGGCCCGACCTTTAGATGCCTAAAGGCCATAAATAAAATGCAATTTGTTATGATTCATCTGAAATTGCGATGCCGTGATGGTAAATTATGAAAGGCTCTGGCCAATACCTTCCCTTTTCGCTGTCTATCTCATCCCGGCCTGAGCTGAAAATGACAAAAGACCATAAATAAAGCCAATTTAATTCAACGTATCTGAAATTCGAAAATTATATTTGACAGAGATAGTTGTGTATTTGATTGTTATTGTTTTCTTTGGTCACAAGAGAAATGAAAAGGCATCAGGCAACGCATATTTCTATTCACTCCAGAAACTCCTAACATCGCGATTTATATCAAGGAAGTTGAAATTGAAAATACACAGAACGGTTATTCTGCCAGCAATATTTTACGGTTGCGAAAGTTGAAGCATAACTCTAGCAGATAACCATAAATCGCGTGTGTTTGAAAATAAAAGTTTTAAGAAAGATATAGTACAGGCCAAAACGGGACGTGGTGACTGGAGAATGGAGGAGACTGCATAATAAAGAACTCCACGGACTGCACGACTCACCCGATGTTGTACGACTAATGAAATTGCGACGACAAAGATTGGAAGACCATGTAGCTCGGATGGATATGTGTGTGTGTGTGGACCAAGATCATATCCTTGGTTGGACAGTCGGAGGAAAAGAGACCGTCAGGAAGAACGAGATGATGATGGGAGGACAATATTAGAAGTAATCTTCGAGAAGTAGATGCTCGTGTTGAAAACTGGTTTGATCTTGCCCAGGATAGAATCCTATGGCGAACGGTTGTTGCCGTGGCAATAAACTTGCAAATTCCGTAAACCATAGAGTTTGTTAGTTAATGTTTTTTTGTAGTGAAGTAGGAACATGACGTCATTGTTGTTTCCGAGGTACAGTTTTCCTTCCAAATTGTACAGGTTCTTATCCAGGGTCATGTTAAATATCTATTTATTGATAATAATCCAACACTAATAAAAAAAATACATAGATACATTTGTGTTCGAAGAAATTGTCCAAATTTCTTTATCGAACAATGTCACAAACTCAGATTGAAGGCATGCATGTTGCATTTCTTCCGTATTTTTTATTCGATTGAATATTTCCCTACGATTAACCGTTATACAAGAAAACACCTTTACTTAATAGAAGCTGTGAATAATGCCAAAGGTGCTGTTATAAAGTTTAAAAGAACCAAAGAAAACTGTCAGAAGGAAGACAAAACAAGTTGCAGTAAATCATATCATGGAAGAATCTATGAAAATATCTACAAAAATGCAGAAAATGAGATCCAGTTACAGTATAAGACAAACTCTTTCAGGCATGTATTCAGATTTATATTTTAGGGTGTTTAGGAATTTGGGGGGACGGGGGTTCAAACAGAATCTGAATATGCAATTGATAATAAGTACATAATCACGCCTAAAATTATGCTAAAATTACAAAGATATAGGAATTTGGGAGAACCCTCTGAACTCTTTCCCTGGATACGTCACAGAGCTGTATGAAAAATTAGTATGGGTCTAGAATATCAAATAGCTACAAAAATCAACTATTGTAACAAAACTGGCAGTATGGTAACAAAAGTGTTACCTGAAGCTTCATTTTTTTAAAATGAAGACACTGAACACGAGAATATAGCCTCCCTAAGTAAGAACAACTTAAATTTTCCTATAAAATATTCGACACTAATTGAAACTTTCTAAAGGGAAACTAATAAAAATAAAATGTTCTATTCAAGCTATCAGCTTATCCCATAAATAATATCGTTATTTTTCAACGTGATTAAAAGAACGATTAGACATGGAGTTCGCTGATCAGTTCTTCAACAGTTAGCATTGCATTTGCCTCCACCGCTGCTCGCAGGGTATTGTTGTCCAGCAGCACAGGTCTCCCTTCTCGTGACTTATCGGTGAGGCTGGTTTCCCCAGACTGAAAAATCTGGAACCACCTCTGTCACTTTCTCTCATCCACAGCACCCTGACCATATACGACATTGATGTTTCGTGCCGCTACGTTAGCTGGATGTCCCTGGTGATATTCATATAACATGACATGCATGCCGTGTGTGGTCCTCCGACATTGCCATGATCAAACACAAGCCACATTTTCAAAAGGAGGAATAGGTCGTTCTCCTTCTATACATTGCTGCACAAACAAGTGCTCAATATGACTCAGTTATGGCACGTTCCGTCTACTTCGCTATCCACTCGTCAGATGGGGGCATTGCAGTGTTCATCGCACATCATTACATCTGGTATAACCGGATTCAATGGAAGCATATAAAATTTCCAAACTTTTTAAAAGTGCTACAGATTTTGTACAACCCACACCCATACTTACGTCAGAGATGATATTTTATACTGTTAAGCGAATACATATATATCTGAAAAATTGAAACTTTTATATGTGACTGAACGAACTGGTAATTCTCGAAGAGAAATCTGTCATCAAAGCGAGCGCAAAAGTAAATACTGGACTAAAATTACAGGAGGAAACCCCGAAAGATCTTTTAAATTTTCTTGTGTTGGGTTGCATTACTTCCAAGGATTAAATTTCTAAATATCCCCTCCCTTGAGAAATTCCTATCTACGCTACTGTTACGAAACCCTCATCACCCTCATACACAAATTAAAAAAATTTGACGCATCGAATTCTTACAACTTATTTCAATCATGCCTTTAAAAAATAAGCAAAATTAGTTGAAAGAATTACCCAATAGCAATACAAGATCAATATGCGTGCAAGCATGAAATTTGAATAATAAAGTTTTTTAAACTCACTTATAAGTATTAATTAATTAGACTACCATTTATACACTATAAGCAGCTATGGATTGATTGATCACTTATGCAATTATATAATAACCATGTAACTTTCTTGTCTGCATATTATGATCATGAGTCATGGGCTGCGATTAGGAGGTGAAGTGGAGTAGTTGCCCCCACTTTCTAGCGCATTTCACTAGTGAAAATAGGATACAGAAATTGCGCATTTAAAAACTTAACCGACCATACTACCAAAAGTGTTAATTTATTAGAAGTTTCCGTAACTAGATTATTATGAGATGTTACAAAATGGTACGTGTTTATGAGATAGTTGCTGTTCTAGAATAATATCTACGTTCGCTCTTTATTTTATGTGCAAGTCTCCATAATGAATTTTTGTTTGTTTGTATTTTATTACATCCAGTTATGGAGAGGTTCATAAAAACGGAACAGCTGAACAAAGCAGCTCGTTGAAAGTACAGTTACTTATCACTGACAAGAACCTTCCAGTTCAGTTCAATATTGTATTGAAAAAGTAACGTATTACATTCAAATAATAATAATAATAATAATAATAATAATAATAATAATAATAATAAGAAGAAGAAGAAGAAGAAGAAGAAGAAGAAGGAGGAGGAGGAGGAGGATCCAGCGAAAATGAAAATAATTATTCAAAAAAGGAATTTATCCATGTACAGTTCAGAAGACAGTGTATAGACATGACCAGAGCTGAAATGGGTCATTGGGTCAATCGAGTCGTTTTGGACCGGGCCACCGGTTCTAGGATTCAGACCCAGCCTAATCCGGTGACCCGATTTAGACCCGGTAGCCCGAAGGACAAAGTAAAGTTTTTGATAATCCTTGCGTTTGAACAGTGTTTCTTGCAGGGGTGACCAGGACCGAAGATGTTACCCCCAGAGTACAAAAAATATGACTTCGAAATTCCGTTAATCACAATTCCCAGACTGGGTCAGACCGGGTCACCAAAAGTGACCCGGTTTTAGCTCTGGTCATGAGTTAGTGGCTAATGGTGATTGATCATGTATCATAGCATTGTTTTCTTCGTTGGAAATAAATTTTAGACCAGTATTAAGTAAAATGGAAGTTATATGCACTCGCACAAAATAAGTTTTACATGAAGCACATATAAAGTAGTACATTTCCTAGGTGTGTTTGGTTTGGACTTCCGTCCTGCGACATATGTCTGCCGACGATAGTTTGTCGACGGTAGTCTGTCAGGACTAAAGTTTAGCGTCCACACTTCAGTCTGGTTTTGGTGAGAGATAATTACGGAAGCAGTGGCTTTTATGGGTGTTTGTGCCAGATATTTGGTTATTCGGCCTGAGCTTTGCCTAAAGGTCATAAATACAATTCAAATTTAAAAAATATTGCAGAACAAAACTAGTAAAAACTAATCAGTCCAGCCTGATGTCTGTATTTAAAACAAGGCAGTAAGATTTATTGGTTAGTAATTAGTTACTTACACGCTAATGAACCTACCACTTTATTATTATAATAAAGTAGTAAATGTGGTAGATTTATTAACTTGTAAATAAAAAATTTCAAATTAATAATTCTTACTGCCTTTTTTAAATTGATATTTACGGCCTTTAGGCATTTAAGGGTCAGGCCGAGATAGGGGGGATGATTCTGGAAGGTAGGGGGCCGGGACCTATATTGAAGGTGCCATCTCGGCATTCGCCTGTTGTGATAGAAAAAAAACTGCAAAAAACCTAAGTCAGGGTGGTTTGCCGCTGGAATCGAACCCACGAGCTCCCGTCGGGACGGGCGTAAGCCATAGTGCTTTTATCGCCCATAAAATCCATTTTATCTTATCTTACAACGACCTCCCGAATGCTACGCCAATGCTTTAGCACTGAACTACGGCGGCTCGGCTTGTTCTACAATAGAACTGAAATTAAGATACTGTACATCACATTTTAACCAATTAAATTTGCTTTGCTAAAAGCCATTTTGCGTACTGCCGTCTAATTATACACGTTATACATAAATGGCTATGTACTTAGGTTAGATTTTTCCCCCCAACGTGATCCCATTGAAATACCATCATGAAATTTTGCACATACATTCTAATCAGAAGCACATTGGACATTTTTTTTTCAAGAAAAATAAAATAAATATTTTGAGTTTTTAAAAAAAACAAGTTTTGTTTTAATTTTGAAAAATATAAATATTGGTCTAATAAAGTCAAGTAATATATCAAATTACAGCTCTTGAAATTATGAAACGAACGGTGAAAGTTTGAGCTGTATAGGACAAATAGTTTTTGAGTTTCGGGCTCTTAAATGTTTCAAAACGCGTAAAAATCAGTCGATTGTTTTATTTTTAACAATTTATACCTCAAAAACCGAAAGTGACAAAAACATTAAGTTTTGTATTTTTGATTATATTAATGAATGAACAATTACCAAATATCACACATTTTGTAAAACCTAAGGGCGAGACGAAAAATATATTTAAAAAAAAGACTATATAGGGGGATCGCCAAACAGCATCACTTTTGACCCGGGCGCCTCTCGTACATAACTGACTTCATGTAATTTATAGTTTGGTGCTAGAAATAGTAAAACAAACAGTAGTGCTTACGTTAGGAATATTATTTATTTATATTTTTGCCTTTGTACACACCAATAATCATTTTTAGTCAATGTTACAGGGCGTAGCAGTCATCTACAGCCCTGCCAATCGGCTGAGGTCAATAACAATATATAATGCTTGTGTTGAAGCACTACACGTTTATGAAGACGTATGCCAGATTTTTGTGTATTAGGAGAACTGAAGTGTATTTTCGGGTGCGCAATGGGTTACTACCGTGCGTTCGAATTCTGCTACCGACCATCCTGACAGAGTTTTTCAGAGTTTCCTTCAGTTTCACCACACGAACTTTAGGATAGTACCTTCACTAAGACACTGGCCAATACCCTCTCACATCCTATCCCGGTCTGAACAAAAGATGGCTAAAGAACTTAAAATTGACAAAAATATCCGGTCTTTTATACAGTAAAAACACACCTTATTTATCTCGTTAACTTGGTTTTATTTATTCAGGAGATAAATATTCTCGGAGATAGCGTTTAATATTCTAAGGGCTGTCCACGTATTGCGACTGAGTTTGTAGTATCGATTTTGTCAATTTGAAGTAGCTACAGAGAGAAAAATTCTTGTTTGTGGTTAAGAAAAGCTCAAACAGGACCCAAACAAAGTTTTACTTGTTTTAAATAGAAGTTTATTTAAACGAATTTGTTTGGAATCAATGATGAAAAAATACAATGGTTTCGAGGAGACTTGAACACGGGTCAACTAGTTGGCAGCTTACCTACCTAGTCCAGGATCTAAAGGGGGTTGAGCATGCACTGAAAAGTTGACGCAATTTTATTTTTGATTGTTCTTCTGGGCACTTAGGCGATGCTAAAAATGCATGTCGTCACCCCTCCCGCGTGGTCGACAGCACGGAAGGATGGGGGATATGGCGGGAGCTCCATTTACTTGAACGCTTGTATCTTGGGAAAGGGGGTTGAGCATACACTGAAAGGTTGACGCAATTGTATTTTTGATTGTTGTTCTGGGCACTTAAGCGATGGTAAAAACGCATGTCGTCACCCCCCCGCGTGGTCGACAACGCGGCGGGAGCGCCATTTACTAGAACGCTTTATCTTGGGAACGAACGAAGGTAGAGCAACGGAAAAAACGGTTTTACTTACTTTATTACAATACCATACTTTCTTCATAAAAGTTACTTCACTACAATACCATTAACCATACTAATCTGCTTCCATATCATGTTTTGTAAACACATTTTAGTATTTATCTTTACAAGAACAATATGTACAGCAAGAATTTTCCTTTTGGAAAAACAGACAAAGATGGTTTGGAACAATTTATGCAGTTGCACGGTGGAATCAAGGTGTCTGGTAGAGGTGATATTCGTCGTTAATTGTGGACGTAAGCTGTTTTTGTCATCTAGGTAGAATCCGTAATTAGTTAGGTCCGGAGGCTCTACAAAGGCAGTTGTTGATTTTGTCCAATAATACAGCTGGGCGATGCATCTCAACACGTGGTGTTGGAAGCTATTTGAAGTGCAAGGCAAGCAACTTATATCGGTTGCTGCTGATGGGTTGGACAAGAAGTGGATGTAACGACTTTCATCGCATGAAGGGCCCCTTTTCCTCACAATCTTCAAATAGATAACCTCCAATTGCTGTAGTTGTTCGGCAGGGAGTTGATCTTCGTTCAAAATCTGAAGTGCATCCAAAAATGATTCTGATTTTTTAATTAGATTGAGTGTCTGCTTTTTGGTTTGAACTTTACTTGTAGAATCACATCGTGTAAAGTATTTTTGATTAAGTAGTTTGGTATGTACTTTATAAGATTTCTTTTGTTTTCGGGTAATGTAATGTAGCGAGACCACTGTTTTGGAATCTTAGTAAGATCGTTGTGGATCTTCATTACTAATGGTTTACATCTTAAACTGTTCTCTGTATTTTTTAGTGTGTTGGATATATTGCTATATCTGTCATAAACGAGGTCTACTCGAGTAGTTGACTTGTTTTCTAGAACTTTTTCCACTTGAGACAATTGGTTCTTTGCCAAATCCCGGAAAGTTTCAAAATTTGACAAGACAGAAATGCAGAATTGAGAAAAAATGCTGCTTTGACAAATGTGAGCTCAGCAATAATGTTAGCTCATCAAAGACACTTTGACCTGCAAGATTTGTTAAAACATGAACTACTGGATTACGCACCAAGTTTGGCAAACGAAAATGGCTACCTGAAGAAAAGTGTGAAATCTGATCTAATAAATATCACTGAAACTGTGACTTGTTGTCACAAACCTTTGCAAGACTTAAATCTGCTTGACAACCAAGTATATATCCTGGATGGCATGGCCCTCATTCATTCCATACCAAATTCTGTCTTGTCAAATTTTGAAACTTTCCGGGATTTGGCAGAGAACCAATTGTCTCAAGTGGAGAAAGTTCTAGAAAACAAGTCAACTACTCGAGTAGACCTCGTTTATGACAGATATAGCAATATATCCACCACACTAAAATGCAGAGAACAGTTTAAGATGTAAAGGAAAGTCACCATTAGTAATAAAGATCCACAACGATATTACTAAGATTCCAAAACAATGGGCTCGCAACATTGCATTACCTGAAAGCAAAAGAAATCTTATAAAGTACATATCAGACTACTTAATCAAAAATATAAATGTTCCTGCTAGGAAAACACTTTTCATATCAGGAGGATTTGAAGATGAAGATGAATGCTACTCCAAGAATGAGGACCAAACCATTATGGAATCTGTAAACTTAAAAAAAAGTAATCAAATCGAAGCAGACACAAGAATTTTCTTGCATGCAAAAGATGCAGTGATTCAAAGTGAATATGCAGTCACCATAACTGTTCATAGCGCAGACACCGATGTATTTGTATTACGTATATACTTCTGATATACAGAGGCTTGATGTACAGAAAAAGTCGGAAGTTTCCTCCATTTCATCTGGATATTAATTCTTCAGTGTGAGATGTTCACCATTATGAGACACCGGAAAGTCCAAGCACAACTAGGAGTTGTGGTACTCTCCAGATGGTTTCGAGAGAGAACATCGACATCAACAGTGGAAGGTGTGTGATTGAAAAGTGGGTCGACTGGGTGACGCAGTTGGTAGAGCATTGGGACGGTAACCCAAAGGTCCCGGGTTCGATCCCCGGTCCAGTCACATACTTTTCACTCTTTAATCTCATCTTGTCTATGTTTCCAAAACGAAAATTCTTGCTGTACATATTGTTCTTGTAAAGATAAATGCAAAAATATGTTTACAAAACGTGATCTGGAAGCAGATTAGTATGGTTAATGAATGGTATTGTAATGAAGTAACTTTTATGAAGAAAGTATGGTATTGTAATAAAGTAAGTAAAACCGTTTTTTCCGTTGCTCTACCTTTATTCGTTCCCAAGACAAAGCGTTCAAGTAAATGGCGCTCCCCCATATCCCCCCCTCTCTCCTCGTTGTCGACCACGCGGGGGGATGACGACATGCGTTTTTAGCATCGCCTAAGTGCCCAGAACAACAATCAAAAATAAAATTGCGTCAACCTTTCAGTGCATGGTCAACCCCCTTTAGATCCCGTACTAACTAGCCCACAACGCTTGTTGGTTGAAATTAAGTGGAGTTCACTTTTAGAACTTAAAATTTCAAACATCATAACTGCAAAGAAATATAATATTACTGTTTATAAAGTATAGTTTATTAACAATAACCAATATCGCATTAAAGCGTTTCTTCGTATGCTACGTCAATTACCAGGGTAACAAATACGTTCTAAATATAAAAATCTGCTTTGTTTACTAAGATATTTGTTTGTTCCATGAAACAAACCAACTTCGTCCCATTAAACAAACCAAATTTGTTTCAAACTAATTTATTTTTATGCTACTCATTCGTTTGTGCAAAGCACAAGAAATATTCAGAAACAAGCAAGATTTTAACCACAACAAAGTACTCCAGAATTGTTAGCTGATGTTCTGAAGTCTGACAAGCAGTAATATTCCATTTTGTAATATTAATACAACTATAAAATTTTCAAGCGTGGAGTTTATATAATTATATCAGATTCGTCAGGAAGTGTGGTGCCGTAGAGTTATAGGCAGCATCTCAAAATTCTGAGACCTCAGTTTTATTCCTATTGCGAGCGTTGATATATTTTTTCAGTGCTCGCAATTTAATTCGTTTTAACAAACTTTTGTTTAGAGAAAACAAATTTTGTTTGGACCCTATTCTACCAAATTTTTTGGTAACCACAAACTTTTTTTTCTGTGTAGTTTTTAGGAGTGATTGTGGACCGATATACCAACTGATAGATACACTACAAGCAGCGATTTCACCAGGATTTTCAGTTTGGAGTGTGTAAGTGAAGTTTTGCACGGTTTCTATAGATATTTTGTTGTAAAAATTTTAAAGCTGGGGGTGTTCTCGAGAATTTTGAGTGACACATCCACATGCGGTCTGGCGGTTCAGTTCTGTAGCTCTACATTTGATTTTTATTACATAAAGAAAAGTGCAAAAAATGATGAATCAATGTATGTTAAATAGTGAGGAGAAAATGCAATGGCTTTACCATTGCTGTTTATGAGAATAGTTACTCACTGTATTTATGTATAATTTATATTCGTGTTTTTTTTTTGTTTGTTTGTTTGTTTGTTTAATATACTTGAAAATGTTTCTGTGTGAATAAAATAGTTTGTATTACTTTCTTGTTCAGTGCAAAAAAACACGTCTTGCACCAGTAGCCTACAGTAATTTAATTAAAAGTGCTCCTTGTAGGACTGTATTTAATGCTATTATTTTATTATTATAAATATTATTGAATTGTATTTTGTAATAACCATATTAGCAGAGTTAAATAATTATTATCTCGTTATTATTAAATGGCGAGAGGACGGAGAAGAGTAATTTGTCAGAACGTGAAAATGGGAAGGGAAAGGAACGGGAGGTGCAATGATTTCGCCAGATCCCTCCTGTGGGGGAGTCACCCCTCCAAATCCTAGCGAGCACCCTCCCAACTTTAAAATTTTTACGGTCAAAATTCGATAGAAACTGTGCAAACTTCACTTACACTCTCCCAATTTTGATTTTACACTCCCAAGACTGAAAATCCTACCCGAATTCCTGGGGAGGGGGAGGGAAATGGAAGGGACGAGGGCTGGAAGTCATGGGTGCCTCGACACATAATCCGGTCCTGGGGGAATAGGGTTATCTAATATTGCCTATTTACCTTTCAAGTAACAGACACTTCGTATACCTACGTCATGGTGGTATTCGTCGACAAAGACAAGTCGATTGTCAACTCGGACATTGAATGTATTGATATAGCGAGTATTTTCATTACAGAATGACTAAGCTCGGATCGTGTAGAAGCTTTACGTTGCACCTATTATTTTTCCATTACACGGACTTTTTCAAAATAAAAAATAAGCATGGCATAATAACAGTACGGAAAATAGAATTAGAACAAAACTCAGATTTATGTGCCATAATTACCCACTTTTTCCCTAGATGCAGGTTAAAATAGAAATATAGTGGTTTCTCCTTTATCCGGAACCCATCCAGATGACCGAAAATCAGAAAAAAAAATCGTCGACATAAAGAACACAGTTTATACACATTATATTTAATTTATTTTACGTTTTTACATACCGTACTTGTACAATAGGGACCGCGGCCTCTCAGCGATAGAGCGCTCACCTCTTGTGCATTGGGCCCTCGGTTCGATCCCTGCTCATGCTATATGGGCTTAGTGATGGACAAATATCATGTGCGTGAGTTTTCTCGGGGTTATCCCATTTCCTCCCACTAATTCTCCCATTAGAGGCTATCATCCATTCGGTAGAGCCAAAATTTCCTAACGATCTTAAATAAAGTTCAAATTTTACAATATACCACTACAAAACAAAGGACGTACTGTATCCATGTAAAGTATCAATTCGATTTCAATTAGACGTACTGTATGTAATTTCAATTAATAAAGAAATCTGTCAGTTTGCTGCAGCTGACAGTCGTTGCTTTAGAGCACGACTGAATTTGGGGAACGAAACTACAGTACATGTACTGTGTTTTAAAATCTCGATAAATGGGGGTCGACTGTATCATGACTACTGTTATTGCCTACAATTCGATTTCTGAGTGTATGCATAATTGGAGAAGTTTGTATATATAGTATTCCGAAATAATCAAGATACAGGATCTCAGATGGGCCACCTGCAAGTAATCTAAATTGTGGTGACGTGAAATATTTAACTTTTAGACAACACTGGTTACATGTCGCTTGTTTCAATTTATTGTCCTTGTAGCCCAATAAAGTCTGAAATGAAATTTTTATGCAGAGTAGAGCACTTTCTGTCACAGTTTTATCGGTTTTCAGAAAGCGACCTTGTCTACACACTTGCTGTAAAAAAATCTCCTAAAACCATTGCGTCAGGCTACTTACTGCTACATAGGCTTAAAATGTTGTAAGATAAGATAAAATGAATTTTATGGGCGGTATTACAAATATTGTCTTAAAATTCATATCTTCATATAAATATATAGCTTTTTGCCACGGAATATTTTTTCTTCTCCATGCAACGAAAAAGTAATAACAGAGAAAATTTGAGAATAAAGAGGGAAAAGGCAGCAGATCTTGTTGAGTTGTGAACAACAATAAAGTTACTATGATTACGATTTATGACCACATCATAAAGTTTTGCATTACTCAAATTATTATTTTTCTTGTTAATTTCTTAGTGATGTTATCTACAATCCTTGCAAAAGAGCTTTAGTTGCTCTCCTTCTTTTCCTGCAACCGTGTTATGGAAAACAGATAAATGGAAAATAATGATATAAATATCTTACCGATTATTGGGATAGGTAGACGGGAATCTCGCATCTGCATCTGTGGAGGCTGACACGTCTGGTTTTTGCCCTGTAGCTTCTAAATGGCGAGTGCTACGACAAGATGTCATATAATAAGTTGTAAACTAGAGTAAATTGCCAACAATTTGACTACAGAACGGTTTTTCTACGTCTAATAGATCACGAGATACAGAACTTTGATTTTTTTTTAATGTAAAAAATTGAATTTTGATTGAGGTACTAATTTTAATTACTAGAATTATGTACTTATTGAAATTTTTCTCTTGTTCTGCTGAAGTGGACAAAGTATGAGTCAAAGATTAAAACCAAAATATGTAATAAGCATAGATACTGCTTTTCCGTTGTTCCACTTAAGCGATGACTGTAAAGATGGTTCTGTAAATATAAATAAAATGTTCCGAATTTTTAGGCTTGAACTCTGGAGCTACTGAATGTAATATTGAAAATCATGGATTATTGGTCTAATGTGATACAAGCCTGGTTTTAACGTTATGTCGTGAGACTTGTAACTGATTGATGTTCTGGCCTGTAAGTCATCTGTTCTATATTAAAGTATATCTGCTGTGTATTTTTGCTATTTCCGTTAAAGTGTTCTTTGTATTTATATTAGTCAACATTCTTGAAATCGAACTGTAACTTGGAATCGAACTAACCCCCAAAAAATTAGTGTAGGGAACTTCATAAGATATACTATACTATGGCTGGGTATAGTAGCCTGAAGTCAATATAATCGAATCAAGGTTAAAATTTTATTTGCATGAAATTACCTTTATTTTTACATCGGCGCAGTTTGTAGTGCTTAACAGGAAGTTGTCTTTTAATGTGGGATTAGATACATTAAATGTTCACGGAGCAAATATAGGATCATACTTTGAACGCTTCGAACATTATTGCTGTGCATATTCTGTGTCAGAAGATAAACAATTAATATGTTGTTAGAGTCAATAGGTTATGAGGCTTACGATATGTTAAGAGACTATGTGAACATATATTTACCGGGAAATGTATGATGAAATCGAAAGCAAATTGCTTGAACACCTCGGAACGACTTCATGCACTATAGTGGGAAGATAGAAGTCTAACTTGTTGCACTAGCGTGAATATAAGTCAGTATAGGATTTCGTTAGAGCACTTAAAAAGCAAGCTTCTGGAGGAGGATATGCTGAGTATTTGGATACAATGTTTAAGGATAAGTTTGTTTTAGGCATGTACGATGAAGTCCCTAATTATAATGCTGTTATAGTTGTTGGTGAGGACATAGATATTCTTGTACTCCTCACCGGATTAGCACCAGTGAAGAAAAATGTGTTCTTCCAAAAGTGCGGAAAAGGTAAAGCTGATGTTTTCTACTCAGTCGACTCTTTAGAATTGGGCTGGACTGGATGAGCATACCGCGGGACCTCTTCCCCCTAAAAGCAGAACAGGACCCAACTCCGGAATCCCTGCTCCACTACATTTCTTGTGCCTGCAAAAAAGGTTGTACGAATTCATGCAGATGCAGAAAAGCAGGGCTGAATTGCTCCTCGATATGCAAGCATTGTATTCGGCAGTCTTGCAAAAATGCAGCACCCCTCATTTTGGACTGCGACGCAGCGGATGTTGGCGCTCCATTACCTATCGACATGATAGATGAATAAGATGATAGTTTGAATGTTCAACTAGTGGAACTTGAAGAAACGAAAACTGAATGTGGACCTCTTGGTCGAAACTACCGATTATGACCGTCCTAGATCTTCAAAACGGGAAAAATTGTGAAATTTCTGGATTTTTTTTTTTTTTAATACAATGTTGATTAATAATTTCTTCGTTAATATATTATTCTTGTTATGTGTTTTTCAATGTTGTCATAGCAACTCATTCCTATCAAATTTAGTACAATAATCAAGATTCAATTTTTACATTTTCCAAGAACAACATTTTTTCAAAGTTCTATATTTCGTGATCTATTAGACGTAGGAAACCCGTTCTGTAGTCAAATTGTAGGCAACTTACTCTAGTTTATAACGTATATCTTGTCGTAGCACTCGCCATTTAGAAGCTACAGAACAAAAACCAGCTGAAAGACTGAACTTTTCTCTTTTTTGACACAAACCGCCGAACTTCGAAGAACTATCTCCGAAACTATTTGTAGTAAAACCGTTCTGCATGCAAAATTTAGCAAATTTACTTTTCTTTAAAAATGCTAACATTAATCTTTTCTATTAAACACATTGTTTAGGAGGAATTCGATAAGAAATAAAAAATAGCCGAAAATTTTGCCGTTTTTTCGCGCTGGTGGTGCCGGCGTCGTCGTTGGAATTGGAAAACTTGGATTTTCGTTCACTTGCTCAAACCATACAACATACCTAAAATTCAGAACTACCCCAATTAATGTACCTATTCTCTACATTTTGACTGAACTATTTAGGTACGAAAAATTCCCAAGCCCCTACCTCTGGCAACATTGAATCGCGGTAGAATGAAAAAAGAAAAAGACACAAATAAAGCTGAACTCTGGAATCAGTTACGTGATAAGACACAATATATCCAAATGCTCTTTTCTTTTTCTTGTTGCTTTAGTGAATATGATTGAAGAAGCTTGCATATTGACTTGTAGCCTCATTAGATAAAAAAAGTACGTTTTATTTTCAATAAGGTAAACGCACCAGTAATGGACAGTGTACCAGTAATGGACACTTGAAGAGAAAAGTTGTAAAATACGATTTTTCCTAAGGGCGGTAATCATTTTCCTTACATGGGAAAATTTAATATAGTATGTTCTGATAACATGATAGTATGAATATTATTCGCTTGTCATTGGTTTCATCTGATATTTCTGACATGATGTTGAAGTTAGGTCAATGGTTGCACCTACTCTTCCAGGTCAATGGTTGCACCTACTACTTAACCTACTGTTAAGAAAGCGATTAAGACGAGAGCTTTAGTTTTTTATTCATGAAATTACAATAACGATTACTTTTGTTGTTCTGCACAATTATCCATTACGAAATGTCTTGGTTTCGAGTATTTAAATGACCAAACCAATCAAAACTTGGATTTGTTATGCAAAGCAGGGGTGTCCATTACCGGTGCACCAAAGTCAGGTTATGTCACTCACTATTCATTATTGAGTTGAAATCCTTGAAAATCAAAATCCTTGATTGAGTTGTTATTAACGTGTTAACGTCCTAACCAAGCTGATGAGCTTCTAAGGACAAGACTTAACAGTTTGGATAAAGTGGGCTCTGAACCATTCAGTTCAACAGCTCTCAGAGAAAATTGAACTCATGAACAACGCGCAGAAAATGAGCGCTCTAAACTCTCCGCAACTCCGAGGGCGAAATCATAATTCTTTTAGTTATTCAACTTGGGAAAGATTATTTACTCTTCATGACCATAAGTTTATCAGGAAATTATTTGGTCCCATTTTTTTCAATGATGAATGCGGGGATGTCCATCAATGAAATAATTTGTTTTAATTTTTGACACTATTCATGGCAAGTTAAAATTTGCATTTTTATAGCCACAAAAAATCTATTGTAACGCCCCTCAGGCTTTTCGAACCAGGTACCCTGGTACATTTAATATAAGAGACACTCATAAGTATTGTGTCACCAAAGTTGCAGGACAATTACATCAACGCACGAACATCGACAGCCGTCATCACTTATGTAATTATCCTGCATAAGCAGTATTATGACGAACAGCAAGAAGTGCATAAAACCAAGCAAACAGGTAGTTTACAATTCAGTTAGAAGCATTAACTTATGATCAACTTAAGGAAAAATTGGTTAAACTTAGTCGTCCTCGACTGCCACAATATAAGGCTGAGATGGAAATCAATCTTGTCCAACAATATCATGAGGAAAATGTAGATGCCTACTTTCTACGAAAGTTGAGAGCCATACGGCACAACCTTCCGAAATGCACGGAAGAGGCCAAAGTGCATTACTTGTCGTTAGGATTGCAAAGGAATCTTCTCAAGAAGATTGCGTTAGAAACCTATCAAACCGTTCAGGAACTGCAAGCAAAACTTCAGGCCCTAAAAAACTCTTAAGATCTGATAGGTTTCCAAACAATGGAGGAGTTAAAAACTCAAATCCAAAATATCCACAATTCTTATAGGAGTCAAACCTTACATCAAAATTTAAGTTTTAATTTGAAAAATCAAACCCTTCAAAATTTGCCTTACCAGTAATATTCAAGACAACAAACAAATTATCCAACATATTCTCACAATCCTAACCAACAATGTTCAAGTACCCAAACATTACCTTCATGGACAACACAAGAACCCATAATTGACTTTTCAAAAGGGGAACTAGAACCCCCTGGATACGATCCCATGTAGCAAACCTACCAACAAAATCCAACCCCTCAAAGCAAAATAAATAAATCCAACCAAACCATGCCACAACCTCCAATCCTTTCATTTTATGATTCACAACCAAGAGTACCTAGCCAAATACCTACAAATAATGTTATCGATACCTCTCCATACCAAACTGAACAACTAAAATCACAACCTAGTCAAAATGTTAACCCTCAATCCAATTTGGAGAATATTACAAATAAATTATCAGAAATGTCACTTACTATAGCCAAAAATGTTTCGTACAAACCGCCTTATGAAAAGAAGGGCAAAAATAATTATAACAAAGGCAAATATAATAACCAATAATTAGTAAGATTTCCTCCGCAATTTCGACAAGAAATCCAACTTGTATCATTAGATAGAATTAAAAAGTACTACGAACAAGATACGTTAAAAAAAAAGAAAAAAAAGCTAAACCATGGAGAACGCTCTAAATCTTCAAGATATATATATATATATATATACAAACTGTGGGTGACACACACAACACATGAGACAGAAAAGCATCCACGAAGATTTTCAATGCTGTGTTCCCAACAACGCCGAGATAGAGAGGAGCTAATACGTCACAACGAGAGGCCCCGCCCACAGCCTGGGAGTGGACGAACTAGAAAAGATAAGAACGCAACATCTTTTTTTTTCTTTTCTCCTTCTTCACAGTACACGAAGCCGGCAGCCGTTCAACACACGTTATAAGATATACACACAGAAAGAAAAGAAAAAAAGGAGACACATTAGCATTTAGAACAGAATGGACTTACCACCTAGCAGATTCTAAAGGTGATGCACTTCCTCCATTTCTCGTTGTACCATTTATGATAAACCACAGTGGCACAGCCTTTTTCTGTAAAACGCTTGATAAGCTCTATATAAACGGTTTACATATAACAACTGGAAGTGAAGTCAAATTAAGTAACGGTCACGCAGAAACTAAAATTAGTAACAATAACACAACCCCGTATAGTTATTTTTTCTTATATCAAGATTTCGAAACAGTAACAACAAAAACCTTAAAATTAGCAACCAGGCACATAGGAGAGTTCGAAGTAACACATTATATATTACCACAAAGTTATGAAACAAACTTTCATTTGCCCCTTCAAACTCAGCAGAAAACGACTGACAACCTGGACAGTTCACTGAAGCAGAAGAAGAACGATCTTCCCAGTAAATTCCAGGACTTTTATTTACATCCTATGGTAACCTGGTCCACAGTCGTAATAGTAATAGTGATTATAGTGTTAATAACAGTGCTATCTATAACCGTATATTGTCTTTTTAAACAAGTGAAAAGTAAATCAAATCCATAATAATCCATTTTTGTGTGCGTTACAGATGATAACAGGAATAGCCATTAGTGTCCTCCTGATCATTTTTATCATCATAAAATTTCTATTAATTGTGTACATACTAATAAGAATCAACCAACAGCGTATATCCCCTCAACAAAGCAAGAAACAAAGAAGCAGCAAATGGAACTGGATGAAGTCAAGATTTCCTGCAACAGCCCCGACAACAACACACATACTCCTAAGTGCAACTATAGTGAACCCATACCCAGCAGCAAGTGCATCGCACCCACCATCAGTGATCTTGTCTATGTTTTTTAATAGTGATTTAGGGCAAAAGTGTCAATGTCAAGCAAGAGGAAAAGGCCTAACCCCACTGAGGGAAATGATGTCATAACGACTAACCCTGCTTTGGGCAAGTTTAAATTTCTCATGGATATAAATATATATAAAAAAATATAAGTGTAATTTAGTGAAATAGTGTAAAAGTGAATACATAAATACCCCAGTGAATTAACTCTCCAAACAGTGAGATAATCCCTGGATTAAGACGGGGGGGGGGGGAGTGTAATAGGAAGTGGATCATTGGGTCAGTATGATAACATAACCACATTGAAAACAAACTACGAACAACAAGAATTACATAATGCTGCATAAGCAACCCAAGAAGCAGACGACACTAACACCAAGAGTGAAGCTTAGAAACAGTGGAAATACGCCTATCAAAATGGGATATAAAAGGCCGGTCAAGAGCCTTAGAAGTATCACTTATTCGCTCAGAAAAGTGGTTATCTCTTCCTCCCTGACTTGGACTGGAGTCAGGACTCTTTCCTAATCCCCGATTTGGACTGGAGTCGGTATTCCTAAACCTTGCTAACTTGGACTGGAGTTAGCATCCGTGCTCTAGACACTTTCCATTCCGAAATCCCAAACTCGAAGATATCGCTACAATAGAGGTGATCCACAAGTCAAGTCATTACAGAGCCTGCGTTCGGGACACTCTTTTTTAGTAACTGTAAAGTCATTGTATGTTATATAGTATTGGAACTTTTTATAATAAAATTGGTGTCGGTAATAACGTCAATAAGTGTGTTGCTCTATTATTTCCTAAATTTACCACTATAATAAACGATCCTTGGTCATACGAACTCTACCTGATTCAATCGTATATCTAAAGACTGTGCTACCACGTCATATATGAACATTTCGCTAACAGTACTACTACAACAGGGTTTTATAAGACCCAAACACAATTAATCATTACGCTATTCATTATTGCGTTGAAATCCTTGAAAATCAAAATCCTTGAATGAGTGAGTTGTCACTAACGTCCTAACCGAGCTGATGAGCTTCTAAGGACGAGACTTAACAGTTTTGATAAAGTGGGCTCTGAACCATTCAGTTCAACAGCTCTCAGAGGAAACTGAACTCATGAACACGCGCGCAGAAAATGAGCGCTCTAAACTCTCCGCAACTCCGAGGGCGAAATCATAATTTTGTTAGTTGTTTTATTTCAACATGGGAATGATTATTTACTATTCATGACCATAAGTTTATCAGGAAATTATTTGGTCCCATTTTTTCAATGATGGACGCGGGGTTGTCCATCAAAAACGATTTTTAAATTTTTTTACACTATTCATATGAAGTTACAATTTGCATTTTTATGGCCACAAAGAATCTATGGCTAAGGCCGGGATAAGGTAGGGGAAAGGAAGGGGGAAGGAGTCTTAAGTTGAAGGTGCCATTAGGGCAGTTACCTGTTTTGACTGAGGTAAAAAAAAGGGTTAAAACCTCAGTAAGGATGGTCAGTAGCTGTTTTCGAACCCAGAACCTTCGAATGATCACTCTGTGGAATTCCATGAAACAATCAGATAATCGAAGAAAAACATGAAACATATAGTCGTGTTTACTACTGATATTCGACACATAAACAATGAATATTTAAAGTATTTTGAGTTATACAGTATGTCTATTACTGGTACAAAAACAATGTCAGACAAAAAATGTGATTTCCTCTCGTATAGTTATGTTGATGAAAGTAATGGGTAGAAATCACTAGAAGAAAGCATGACTGTATTTGAATTAAAAATTATAACAGTGAAAAATGTCCCTAAAGTGTCCATTACTGGTGTGTTTCCCTTAATTGTAAGTACAATTATCAATGAAGTGAGAGAATGGATCGTTGTGAAAACATACTAATTGCCCTCTAACTAAATTCTACGATTTTTCACTTAATTGTTATTGAGATATTTTGAAAATAAGAAACACATGTTACATGATAGGAGAAATGCCAAAACATTCAGATGTGTCACTTGGCCTTCAGGTAAATTTACGATAAAAAGCAAGCAATTTACTAACAGCTTACTTGTTCTATGTGAGAAAAAAGATTAAATATATATATATATATATGGCAACGCCCTAGCCGAGTTGGTCTACCGGTTCCCGTAAGATCACCGAAGTCAAGCAGCTCTGGGTCTGGTCAGTGCTTTGACGGGTGACCGTTGCAGTACTCCAGATGGTGTTGCCTGTGCGGCGTCCACCCAGCGTCGTGAGGCCAATTGGGGAGCTACCTGAATAAAGAGGTAGCGATCACAGTGAGAGCTTCGACTCTCCTCTCCCAACCCGTCTGTCAGCGTGGGAGCAGTAGACCAACTCCTCCCTTCGGGGAGAGGCCTCATCCACTAGTGGATTGAATATGGCTGTGATTTATTATATATATATATATATATATA
>JAGDQP010009343.1:26286-59555 GCA_022664845.1 Lepisma saccharinum | reverse complement strand
ATCTAAAAATTCTTTCATCGATTTCCTATCTCGTGTGGGAATCAGAAAGAATTTTTAGATCTTTACGATTTATGCTGCACACATTCATTGTCCAATTCAATGTGTCAGTTGTGAGTGGGTGAACACTTCTTGCATCGACATTTCTAATCGAAGTATTTGAATTAAATAAAATATAGTTCGAACAAAAGTGATAATGTGACAATGACATTTTTCTGAGATAATCTGCGTCTTATACGAAGATCGTAGATAGAAAATAAATAGCTGTTTGCAATTGCAATACACCAAGATGACTACTGACGTATTTAGAGGTTGGTTCGGGGCAGACTTTTCCACAGAATTTTACGTTTGGGGGAAACGGATATTGTCAAGGGGTGTGTAAGAAAAATGGATATTAATTTCTGTTCATGTAATTAAGAAGTTATATAAGTTATATATTATGATTTTTTTTACAAAATATTTCTGGCAAGCAGGAACTAAGCAATATTACATATTTACATTGTACTAGAATATCTGAAATTGAGAATAATAATTTATGTGTCTATGAAAAATTCCGGTGAATCATAAACTTTTTATTTTTATAACGGTAATATGCTCTTAAATGGATCACTAAAAATTATGGACAATTGCTTACAGCAGAAGTATCAGTACTTCAAGGAAACTAGTAGTGAGCCGTAGTACATGAATTACAGGCCAACCTCGTTAATCCGAATATTTGTTTGCTCGAGCTCTTCGGATTATTAAAAAGTTCGGATTACTAAGGAATGCTAAAGAAACGCCCGAAACAAGCTTAAAATAAATTACGTATACAGTAATTTGCTAGAAAACCAATTTACTGACAGTATGTACGTACGTACAATAAATTGAACAATTACACAATAAAGACCTACTCTACTACAAAATGAAACTTTGTATGTTACTGTTCTTTAAATACTACAGTACAGTATTGTAACTTTATGTAAAAAAGGTCATTTGAAAAAGTCTTTAATCGTTTTCTGACCTGCTTTTTTGATGGACTTACGAAACGCGTCATCACGCAGTTGACGAAGAGTTAGGATCTGGTGCACTGGAATACCGTTTTCATCTGCCCACGCCAAACAGGTGTTGAAAGCTTGCATCGCCTCTGCATGTTTTACACTTTGAGCTGGTTCTTCTTCTACATTGTTTTCTTCATCACTACTCTCTGCTTCTTCTCGTACACGTTGGATAATTTCAGCATCAGATAAGTGTTCATTTTCTAACCCTGGCTCTTCTTCATTTATCCACTCAATAACATCTCCTTCCGAAATGAGGTCATCTGTCTGCTTATGAACAACTTGGAGAACATGAACAATGTCAGACACAAAGGAAGGATCTGATGTATTTTCGTTTGGCGGTCTTTGGGGAAGAGGCCAAAGTTTAATCCAAGAGCTTACAATGTTCCCTTGAGAAGTGTCATCCCAAGCTTTCACTAGATTTATCACTGCATCTTTAATTGTCAAGTGTTTTATGACAGTTTCTAAAGATTCAGCTGAAGACACCACACTGTAAAGCAAACTTTTTTGTACCGCATTTTGATCCCGGCGATCACATGCTGGTTCATTGGCTGACCGAGTGCTGTTACATTTGGGGGTAAGTACATTGCGTAAATTTTCTTGTCATCACTTACGAGTTCTTCTGCTGCCGGATGACCAGGGCAATTGTCCAAGAGTAAAATCGCCTTTTGCGGAAGGTTTATTGACTTAAGGTGATTTCTCACAGAAGAAACAAATTCGTTGTGAAACCAGTCAAGAAATATTTGCTTGTTCATCCACGCAATTTTTTGGCTGAAATACGTCTCTGGTAGAACACATCTAGAGATGGGTAGATGAAATCAAGAGTTTTTCAGGACCTACATTGATGAGGATAGCAGCAGACCGAGATATGTGGAAAGAAAAGGGGGAGGCATTCATCCAGCAGTGGATAGAAACCGGCTGAATATGTTGATGATATATATATATATATATAAGCGCTCGACTTCAGTGCGAGCGGTCCCGGGTTCGATTCCCGGCGGGGGCTCAAAAATTTCGGTGTTGACTCAGCATCGTGAGGACAATTGGGGGCTTCTGTGAATAAAAGACAGTGGCGATCACAGTGAGAGAATCGGCTCTTCTCTGCCAACCCGTCTGGTCAGCGTGGGAGCAGTAGACCAACTCCTCCCTTCGGGGAGAGGCCTCATCCAGTAGTGGATTGCATATGGCTGTTATTAATTATTTATATAACTACCCTTAATAAGCAACCGTGAAAAATTGGGTACAGATAGATCCTTCGATATGCATATGAGAACCCCCAGTATATTTAGTAGTTATACCATAAATTATGCTATTACATTTCTTGGCAACCTCTAAGAGAGGTGCGTGACGAGCCAGTCAACAGTTACTAGACTGGTCCATATAAAATAAAGTTTCGAAGGGAGGTTAGGGCGGGTAAGTTGAATGGTTTAGAAGACTGTACCAAACAAACAATCATACATATATATTTAATCTGCCGAAGGGAATTGGGTACTCAAGAAGTCCTCAGAAGGGTTTGCAGGTTTGAGTTGCTTGGAGAATGGGAATCTTTGCAATAGAAGTCGAAGATATATACGAGTATATACAGAATATTTTGGATAATTTGAAATCCCATTATAAGTTAGCAATGGGATACTTCATGGCAAAAGTAGGGACTAAGCGGAGCAGTGACAAGCAAGTGAGAAAGTTTGGATTTTGCAAAAGAGACAACAGAGAAGAACGAGGAGAGTAAAGAGAGACTAATAAAGTTTTCAGAAACCAATAAACGATTCATTTCGAGTGCAACTTTTAGGAAAAAAACTCTGATGAAATGAACATATGAAGGCTCAAATGGAGATGGAAACAAAATAGATTATATTCTATCAAATAACAGGGAAAATGGTCAAGACTTGCATCTTCTGAACAGTTTTGAAATCACGAGTGATCGTTGGGTAGTGAGATGAGCGTGAAATAAACACTAGATTAGAGAAGGTTATCAGAGGAAGTCGTCGTTTTACATTGAAAAAAGGAACTAGAGAAAAGCAAACAGATATCCGGTACAGAACTAATCAACACAGTCAGCGCCCGGGAAGAGATAGAATATTAAAAAGATGTCAATTGCAGAAATAATTTACTGACCGGGATAATAAGAGAGAAAACAAAAGAAATAGTAGCATGACAAAGAAGAGTAAAATCTCGGAAGAAACAAAACTTTTGATGAACAAAAAAGGGAAATAGAAAGGGAGAAACTACAATAACTAGAATCGAATATAAAAATCTAAATAAAACCTGAAGGAAGAATGTACGAAAATACAACAAAAATATTGTTAGATAAGAAACTACTGAAAACAGCTTGAAGAAAATCAAACAAAACAGTTCTTGAGCTGGGGAAAAACAAATGCTGGAACAGGTTGAGGAACCTGTTGGGACGGTAACCAGAAATTAAAAAAATATTTGAAAAAAAAAAATTAAAGAGGTTTAAATTACTCCGATGAAGAACTAGGAAGAGAAAAGGGAGAAGAAAATGATGTAGAAGTTCCAGACATAATGAAATCATATACTGTATTACTGTACCAATTCTTCGCAGCTAGATTGAAAGTGAGTGAAGAGGGCAGAAACTGCCGAAGGAAAAATGTTTCTGTGTAATGTGAACATCCCAGTAATGACACTATATTTCCAAGAATCAGACCAGTCGCACACACTTAAATATTTTATAAAAGTTCCTTGATATATTCCCTAATCCATCTGAGAAATATCGGGATTTACAGTTATCGCCAAGAATCTTGAAAAAAGCACCAAATAATTTATTTCACGTGATTGGAAATAATTAAATTACAGTATATCACTCACCTGTTTCGTATCAAATGTTCTTTATTTTAAATAATGTTCAATCTTCTGTGTTAGGTGCTTCAACCTTTGTCAGCAACATATCGAAATTTCTCCTCACTTTAACTTTACTCGCTCAAAGTTGCGCCCTCAACTCGGGGGTTTTGGGGGCTGCGCCCTCTTTATCATAGCCAGACTCTGCGGGTTATTGTTTCCCTTGATATCAATCTGTACGAAACCCACAGGGGGGTGCACCCCCATAGTGAAGGTTTGTCCCATTTTTTGTAACCTACTCGTGATGGTACACATTCATACGAAATTTCGTTTCTCTAGCCTTAGTAGTTTAGAAAATGGGTTTTCGGGCGGCCATTTTGAATTAAAGATGGCGACTTTTTAAATGTTTTATTATATTGTCGTGACTTACTAGTGAAGGTACACCTTCAAATAAAATTTAATTTCTCTGGCTCAAATAGTGTCGAAAATGACTTTTTGGGCGGTCATTTTGAATCCAAGATGACGACTTTCCCCAAATCTTTATTATTTTCCTAAACTAATAATCATGATACACCTTTATGCTAAATTTCGTATCTCTAGCTAAATCGTTGTGGGAAATGGATTTATAAATCCGCCATTTTAGATCCAAGATGGCGTCTTAAGATACATTGTTTAATATTTTGTTAACCTACTATCGATATTTTACTACCATGACAAATTTCATTTCAGTAGCCCCAGCGGTTTAGGCTGTGTATTCTATATAACAATGAGTTTGGCAGCCATTTTGGATCCACGATGGGGTCTTTGAACGCATGTCGTAATATTTTCGTAATCTACTGGTAATATTCTACCTTTTTACCAAATTCTATTTCAATAGCCCCAGCCGTTTAGGCTGTGTATTCTATACAACAATGGGTTTGGCGGCCATTTTAGATCCAAGATGGCGACTTTTTCAAAATGTCGGATTTTTCGCTTTTCCTACTTATAGTCCTACACCTTCATACCAAATCGTGGGAGCTGCGCTCCCAAAATCAGGGTTTGGGGAGCTTTGCCCCCTTTATCTTAATCACTCTCTGGCGGTCTGCGCTTCCATATTACAATTATACCGCCCACCACGGAGGCTGTGCCCCCATAGGTATTTTTTACAATTTTTGTAACTTACTTCTCATGGTACACCTTCATACCAAATTTCGTTTGTCTAGGCTTAATAATTTAAGAAATGGGTTTTCGGGCGGCCATTTTGAATGAAAGATGGCGACTTTTTTGTTTTATTATATTGTCGTGACTTACTCGTGAAAGTACACCTTGAAATAAAATTTAATTTCTCTAGCCCAAACGGTGTCGAAAATGATTTTTGGACGGTCATTTCGGATCCAATATGGCGACGTTTCTAAAATTTTGTAATATTTTCCTAAAATACTCGTCTTAATGCAAATATATGCCAAATTTCGTATCTCTAGCTCAAATGGTGTCGAAAATGCATTTTTAGATCCGCGATTTTGGATTCATGATGGCGTCCTTGGATACATCATGTAATATTTTCTTAACCTAATAGCGATAATGTACCTCTATGCCAAACTTCATCTCTTTAGCTTCAACGGTTTAGGGTCTCTTTTCTATACACACAATAGGTTTGGCAGCCATTTTGGATTCAAGATGATGACTTTTTCAACATTTTGTAATATTTTCCTAAACTATTCGTCATAATACACCTCCATACCAAGTTTAGTGCCTCTAACTCAAACGGTGTGGAAAATGCATTTTTAACGTACACCATTTTGGATCCAATATGGCGTCTTTGGGTAAATTGTGTAATATTATGTTGACCTACTATTCATAATGTACCTCTATACGAAAATTTCTTTTAAATATCCCCTGTAGTTTAGCCTGTGTGTTCTATAAAACAAGTTTAGCAGCCATTTTGGATCCAAGATGCCTTCTTTCAACACATCTCGTAATATTTTCGTAACCTACTGGTGACATTCCACCTTTGTAACCAATTACATTTCAATAACCCCATGCGTTTAGCCTGTATATTCTAAACAACAAATGTTTTGGTGGCCATTTTGTATCCAAGATGGCGGCGTTTTTAACATTTGATTATATTGTTGTGACTTACAAGTGAAGACACAGCTTCAAATAAAATCTCATTTCTCTAGCTCAAACTGCGTCGAAAATTATTTTTGGGCGGCCATTTTGAATCCAAGATGGCGACTTGTCCAAAACATTTTATTATTTTCCTAAACTACTACTTATGATAAAGCTTCAAACCAAGTTTCGTTGTGCAAAACGAAATTTTAAGTCTGCCGTTTTGGATACAAGATGGCATCTTTGGGTAAATTGTGTAATATTATATTAACCTACCATTGATAATGTACCTCTATACCAAATTTCAATTCAATAGTCCCAGTAGTTTAAGCTCTCTATTCTATACAACAATGGGTTTGGCGGCCATTTTGGATCCAAGATGTCGACTTTTACAAAATTTGAAAATATTTTCGTTACCTACTAGCAATAACGTACCATCATTCCAAATTTCAATTCAATAGCCCCAGCCGTTTAGGCTCTATTCTATACAACAATGGGTTTAGCGGCCATTTTGGATCGAAGATGGCGACTTTTCCAATATGTCGGATTTTTTCCTTTACTTACTCATGGTCCTACACCTTGATACCAAATTTGGTGTTTGTAGCTTCAGTAGTTTGGCCTGTGAATTTATATGGATGAGAGTGTAGTATGTGGATTGATGGATTGGACGAAAAATCCTCTGGACTAAATGTCCTGTGGACGAAAAATCCGTTGGACCAAATGTCTTGTAGACAAAAAAACCGTTGGACGAAATGTCTTGTGGACGAAATGTCAATGGACGAAATGTCTATGGACTAAATATCCCTGGACTAAATCTCGTATGGACAAAATGTCTTTGGACGAAACGTCACCCGGCCAAGTAAAAGATGCAATATTAATCTTATTATAGTATATTATTTGTGTTCTTAAGTTTATATGTTGTAATTGCGTTTCGATTACCAAAAGAGAAAGCGCTTTTTAGTAGATTTGAAAACTTTTAAGACATAGTTCATTCAATATGTTGGTAAATAACTTAAAGAAGATGGATGCTAGTTAAGCATTGATAGCTTTCCAATGTATTGTAGATTAGAACCAATAAATACTAACACAAGGATATGAACTGATTATAATGATTAAGAACTATGTTCCGAATTCTTGTCGTATCGAACAAAGATTGTTCCAAAAGTTAATTGAGTATTACATTTTAATAAACATGATTTGTTAACAAACATTATCTCACTGGCACAGCTATACACGGGAAGATATGAATAAACCGTAGACGATTGGCAGTCAAAATCCTACAACGAATAGCAGTTGAGAACATCAACATTCAGCACTAATTATTTTTCAGAGAATTACTATTATAATGAAGCTTCTGGTATTTATGTTAGTTAATGATTATTTCATTGGACAAGCCCAATGCGATACGATGTCATTTTGAGTTGGAAGAGAACGTTTCTCAATACCATATTTTATAGCTTGGCTATTATAAATGAACTGTACAATAATATGCATTTCATTGTAGGCCATTTTGACAAGCAAAATTGTAAATCACCCAGCAACTATTCTTTCAACTTTGATTACAACAATTAAACGTTATATGAAATTATCGAAATTCTCCTAGAACGTAAGTAAAAGATGCAATATTACTCCTATTATAGTATATTATTTGTGTACTTAAGCTTATTTGTTGTAATTACGTTTCGACTACAGAAACAGAAAGAGCTTTTAGTAGATTTGAAAAACTTGTAAGACATAGTTCATTCAATATGTTGGTGAATAAATTAAATAGATGGATACTAGTTAAGCATTAATAGGTTTGCAATGTATTGTAAATTAGAACACACAAATACCAATACAAGTATATAAACCGATTTTAATGATAAAACACTCTGTTCCGAATGCCTGTCGAATCGAACAAAGACTGTTCCAAAAATGAATTGAGTATTACATTTTCATAAATATGATTTGTCAACAAACTTGATCTCACTGGCACAGCTAGATTCTGGAGGATATGAATAATCCGTAGACGATTGGCAGTCAAAATCGTAGTAGGAATAACAGTGGAGAATATCAACTTTGCAGGACTAATGATTTTTCAGAGAATTACTATTATAATGAATCTATGGTGTTTGAGTTAGTTAATTAGTATTTCATTAGACAAGACTACCACGATACGATCTCATTTTGAGTCGGAAAAGACCGTTTCTGAAAACTTTATTATATAGCTTGGCTATTATAAATGTATTATACAGTAATATGCATTCTATTGTAGGCCATTGATTCGAGTCAAATTGTAAATCACCCAGCAACTATTCTTTCAAATTTGACTACAACTATTAAGCATTCTAAGAAATTATCGAATTTCTCCTCGAACGTAAGTAAAAGAAGCAACCCTAATGGTACTAGAGTATATTATCTGTGTATTTAAGCTTGTTTGTTGTAATAGCGTTTCGATTTATAAAATGGAAAGCGCTGTTTTAGATTTGAAACACTTCCAAGAAATAGATCATTCAACACGTAGGTAATTTACCTGAACAAGATTGATGATAGTTAAGCACTGATGTTAAATTCCCATGTATTGTAGATCAGAACACATAAATAACAATACAAGGATATAAATTGATTATAATGGTCAAACACAATGTTCCGAATGCTTGTCGAATCGAACAAAGATTGTTCCAAAAGTGAATTGACTATTACATTTTAATAAAAACATGATTTGTTAACAAACTTGAACTCACCGGCACAGCTAGGCTCGGAAAGATATGAATAAACCGTAGACGATTGGCAGTCAAAATCCTACAGCGGATAATAGTTTAGAACATTAACTTTCAGGACAAATGATTTTCAGACAATTACTATTTCAATGAAACTTCCTATGTTTATGTTAGTTATATATTATTTCATCAGACAAGACTACCGTAATACGATGTCATTTTGATTTGGAGAAAATTTTTGCTCAATAATTTATTGCATATCTTTTCTATTATAAATCTAATGTACAATAATATGCATTCCATTGTAGTCCATTGTTATGAGCAAAATTGCAAATCACCCTGAAACAATTCTTTCAACTTTAACTACAACTATTAAACATTATATTCTCCTGGAACGTATGTAAAAGATGCAATATTAATCTCATTATAGTATATTTTTTGTGTACTTAAGCTTATTTGTTGTAATTACGTTTCGATTACAGAAATAGAAAGCGCTTTTAGTACATTTGAAACGCTTGTAAGACATAGTTCATTCAAAACGTTGGTAAATAACTTGAACAAGATGGATACTAGTTAAGCATTGATTGGTTTGCAATGTATTGTAAATTAGAACACACAAATAAAAATACAAGTATATAAATTGATTATAATGATCAAACACTCTGTTCCGAATGCTTGTTGAATCGAACAAAGATTGTTCCAAAAGTGAACTGACTATTACATTTTAATAAACATGATTTGTTAACAAACTTGATCTCACTGGCACAACAAGACTCGGGAAGATATGAATAAACCGTAGACGATTGGCAGTTAAAGTCATACAGCGACTAACAGTTGAGAACATCAACTTTGCAGGACTAATTATTTTTCAGTGTTTTATCATTATAATCAGTTAATATTCTTGTATTGGTATTTATTAGTTCTAATCTAGAATACTTTAAAGCTGTCAATACTTAACCAACATTTATCTTGTTACTATTAAATTTTAATAAACATCATTTGCTAACAAGCATGATCACCCAGGCACAGCTACACTCTGGAAGAAATGAATAATCCGTAGACGATTGGCAGTCAAGATCCTACAGCGAATAACTGATGAGAACATCAACTTTCAGCACTAATTATTTTTCAGAGAATTACTATTATAATGAAACTTCTTGTGTTTATGTTAGTTAATTGTTATTTGATTAGACAAGACCACCGCGATACGATGTCATTTTGAGTTGGAAAAGACCGTTTCTCAATACTTTATTATATAATATTATATAGCTTGGCAATTATAAATGAATTGTACAATAATATGCATTTCATAGTAGGCCATTTTGACAATCACAATTGTAAATCACCCAGAAACGATTGTTTCAACTTTGGCTACAACAATTAAAGATTATATGAAATTATCGAATTTTCGCCTCGAACGTAAGTAAAAGAAGCAACCCTAATGCTAGTAGGGTATATTATCTGTGTATTTAAGCTTATTTGTTGTAATTGCGTTTCGATTACCAAAAGAGAAAGCGCATTCACTAGATTTGAAACACTTGTAAGACACAGTTCTTTCAACATGCTGCTAATTTACCTGAACAAGATTGATGATAGTTAAGCATTGATGTTAGTTTCCCATGTATTGTTGATTAGAACACATAAATAACAATACAAAGATATAAGCTCATTGTAATGGTAAACACACTGTTCCGAATGCTTGTTGAATCGAACAATCATTGTTAGAAAAGTGAATTGACTATTACATCTTAATAAAAAACATGATTTGTTAACAAGCATGATGTCACTGGCACAGCTAGATCTGGAAGATATGAATAAACCGTAGACGATTGCAGTCAAGATTCTACAGCGAATAACAGTTGAGAACATCAACTTTGCAGTACTAATGATTTTTCAGAGAATTAATATTATTGTGAATCTACTGGTGTTTGTTAGTTAATTATTATTTCATCAGACAAAACTACCGCGATACGATCTCATTTTGAGTTGGAAAAGACCGTTTCTCAAATCTTTATTATATAGCTTGGTTATTATAAATGTATTGTACAATAATATGCATTCTATTTTAGGCCATTGTTACGAGTAATATTGTAAATCACTAAACAGCGATTCTTTCGAATTTTATACATCAATTAAGCATTATATGAAATTATCGAAATTCTACTGGAACGTAAATAAAAGATGCAATATTAATTATGTATTATTTGTGTTCTTAAGCTTATAAGTTGTAATTGCGTTTCGATTACCAAAAGGGAAAGCGCTTTGAGTAGATTTGAAACATTTGTATGACATAGTTCATTCAATATCTTGGTAAATAACTTAAACGAGATGGATACTAGTTAAGTATTAATAGGTTTGCAATGTATTGTAAAATAGAACACACAAATACCAATACAACGATATGAATTGATAATAATGATCTAAGACTCTGTTCCGAATGCTTGTTGTATCGAACAAAGATTGTTCCAAAAGAGAATTAATATTATATTTTAATAAACATGATTTGCTAACAAATTTTTTCTCACTGGCACAGCTAGTCTCGGGAAGATATGAATCAACCGTACACGATTGACAGTCAAAATCCTACAACGAATAACAGTTGAGAACATCAACTTTCAGCACTATTTTTCGTTCGGAGAATTACTTTTATAATGAAACTTCTTGTGTTTATGTTAGTTATTTATTATTTGATCAGACAAAACTACCGCATTACGATGTCATTTTGAGTTGAAAAAGACCGTTTCTTAATATTTTATTATATAGCTTGGCTGTTATAAATGAATTGTACAATATTATGCATTTCATAGTAGGCCATTTTGACAATCACAATTGTAAATCACCCAGAAACGATTCTTTCAACTTTGGCTACAACAATTAAAGATTATATGAAATTATCGAATTTTCTCCTGGAACGTAGTAAAAGATGTAATATTAATCTCATTATAGTATATTATTTGCGTACTTAAGCTTATTTGTTGTAATTACGTTTCGATTACAGAAAGAGAAAGCGCTTTTACTAGCTTTGAAACACTTGTAAGACATAGTTCATTCATTATGATGGTAAATAACTTGAACAAGATGGATGGATGCTAGTTAAGAATTGATAGCTTTAATGTATTGTAGATTAGAACAAATAAATACCAACCCAAAGATTATAATGATCAAACACTCTGTTCCAAATGCTTGTCGAATCGAAAAGAATGTTCCGAAAGTCTAAAAAATAATTAGTGCTCAAAGTTGATTTTCTCAACTGTTATTCGTTGTAGGATTTTGACTGCCAATTCTCTACGGTTTATTCATATCTTCCCGAGTCTAGCTGTGCCAGTGAGATCAAATTTGTTAACAAATCATGTTCATTAAAATGTAATACTCAGTTCAATTTTGGAACAATCTTTGTTCGATTCCAGAAGCATTCGGAACAGAGTGTTTGATCATTGTCATTATATCCTTGTATTTGTATTTATGTGTTTTAATCTACAATACTTTAAAGCTATCAATGCTTAAATAGCATCCATCTTTTTCAAGTTATTTACAAACATATTGAATGAACTATGTCTTACAAGTGTTTCACATCTATTGAAAGCGCTTTCAGTAGAAATTCGATAATTCCATATAATGCTTAATAGTTGTAGTCAAATTTGAAGAATTGTTGCTCTGTGCTTTACAGTTTTGCTTGTAATAAGGCCTACAATGTAATACACATTATTATGCAATCCATTTATAATAGCCATGCTATATAATAAAGTATTGAGAAACGGTTTTTCCAGCTCAAAATGACATTGTATCGCGTTAGTCTTGTCTGATGTTTATGTTAGTTAATAATTAACTAACATAAACACCAGAAGTTTCATTATAATAGTAATTCTATGAAAAACCATTAGTGCTGCAAAGTTGATGTTCTCAACCGTTATTCGCTGTAACATTTTGACTGCCAATCGTCTACGGATTATACATGTCTGCCTGAGTCTAGTTGTGCCAGTGAGATCATGTTTGTTAACAAATCATGTTTATTAAAATGTAATAGTTAATTCGCTTTGGAACAATCTTTGATCGATTCGACAAGCATTCGGAACAGAGTTTTTAATCATTATAATTAGTTCATATCCTTGTATTGGTATTTATTCGTTCTAATCTACACTACATTAAAGCTATTAATGCTTAACTAGCATCCATTTATTTCAAGTAATTACCAACGTATTGAATGAACTATGTCTTACAAATCTACTGAAAGCACTTTCTCTTTTGGTATTGGAAACGCAATTACAACAAATAGGCGTAAATACACAGATTATATATTATAGTAGCATCATTGTTGCCTTTTAGTTATGTTCCAGGAGAAATTCGATAATTTCATATAATTCTTAAAGTAGTTGTCAAGTTTGAAAGAATCGTTCCTGTTGCCTATTTCACCAACGTACTTTGCAACTTTGCATTTTACAGTTGTTGGTCAAGTTTCTGTTCCACCTACTACAAATTTTGTAAAGTGCAGAGAAAAATTTGTCAAGTGAAAAGTTGCAGAGATTTAGCAAAAAATATGATGTTCTGTTTCACGAAAGGTTGTAATGAGCAAAGTGCAAAGAAATAGAATGCAAAGTAGATGAAATTATTTCAAAGACACATCTGACTTTTCAAACTGCATTAAATTGTTGTGAATAAAGTTGTGTCCGTAATTGCAGTTACTCAATTGCTTGAAATCTGTCTAATTACTTTTCTCATAAAGCACAAAGTTGAAAAAGTGACTTTGATATAATATTATTGATTTTAGTTTATGATAAGACGACAACTTCTAGGCCTCTATTCATCAAGCGATGAATCCAGTGATGAACATTTACCGAGAAAAACGTTCAAGAACAATAAATTTCAATGGGCTAAATGAACTACAATTCAAGGAATGTTTTCGTATGACCAGTGAGCAAGCTGAATATATATTGGAGAACGTTGGTACTGCATTACAAAGACAGACGAAAAGAAGTAAAACGATTTGCATGTATGTCTTAACTGGTTAGAAAACGGTGCCCAAATGCACGGTGTTGGGCAACTGTTTGCAGAGCAGTCAATTATGAATATGATGTTCCACAACACTGTACGATGGACTGAAAATGCGACAGCTAACATTGCAAAAGATATTCTACGGAAAGGAAGGTTTCCATTAGTTTTTGGCTGTTTGGATAGGATACTTATTAATATCGATGCTCCTTCTGAAGAGAAAGACACTTGCGTTGACAGGTATGAAAACCATTGCCTTAATACAATGATGATGTGCGGTCTCAATTTTACAGTACAAATGCTACTTGGCCCGGCAATATGCCTGATTCCAGAGTTACGAAATTTGGCAGTATTTCGGATATTTGGAGAAGCTTGGAGGCCTTTCATTGGTGCTGTAGTGCTAGGAGACAGTGCTTATGGCTTGAAAGAATGGTTAATTCCTCAGTTACATAGAAATCCAGAGGATAACGTCGAGCAGAGATTTAACAGTGTCCATAAAAGAACAAGGGAAATAATAGAAAACAGTTTCGGCATTCTGAAGGAAAGGTTTCCTAAATCACCTCAGATTAAGTGCAAACAAGCTGGTACAGTAGTATTGGCGTGTGTTACATTGCATAATGTTGCATGCAGTGTGAGTAGGGATTGCTTAGAAAGCACGAACATGTATGACTCAGATGAGGATGAGGACATACGAGCAGGGATTCCGCCAGGATTTAATTTTGGGGGGTGCAAAGTTAAAATTGGGAGGATGTAAGTGATTTTGCACAGTTTCTATCTTTTTCACGGCAAAAAAATTAAAGTTGGGAGTGTCGTCGAGACTTTGGGGGGTATACATCCCCATAGGGGGGTCTGGAGGAATCACTGCTTACGGTTCTTTGCCTTTATGTAAAAGCAGTCGAACCTGCAGACCATATAATGTTCCCCTGTTCCACACCTCGTCGATATCGGGCGTGCTACAATCATATGTAAGAAGACCGTGCAGTTGAAAAGATAAAAAATACTGAAATAAAACTACTATTTCGAGGAATGAGTCGTTATCTTTTTCATAGAGTTGGAAGTTCAATTCCAGAAACTACCGTAGTACCTTTAATCATCAATTTTGCAAGGTTCTCTTTCGCTTTATCTCTCCTTTTAAAACAATTTTTTTTTTTTTTTTTTTTACAACTGCTAGCCTAAGATAAGCTTAGACTAGCACCCCCCAGAGGGCTGTACCCTCTTTATGGGAAGAGGAATTAGGATACTGTAGATATCAAGGAAGATTGGTAGTTGGGCTAAGGGTTGTTATTTTATTTTAATTATTCTTTATTTCATATAATATAATAAACAAAAAATCATGTTGGAGTATTATGAGTTTGCCTCACAATCATAAATGTTGGTAGTGGTTAGTTAAAGGCGATGAGATGAATTATGGGCATGCGGTGCAAATAGACATCACAACACTTTGGCACATTAAAAGACGAATGAATGAAGATCTTCTGGACTAGGGGCGACTCTAGTCCGTGATGGAGACAGGTGAGCCCTAGCGTTCAAAATGATTACAGTGCAGAGTATGAGGGTGCTACAAAATGAGGAATGTCAGGAGAGCTGTATGCTGATATGAGTGGCATGTCCGGATGGTCAGGTGGTAGGGTGTATTGGTAAAGTGTACAGAGCAGAGATAGAGGTGTGTGCGTATATTTGGCTGGTGCTTGTTGTTGGTCATGGGAATGTAGAATGTCGTGAAATAAAATATGGTTGGTTTCAAGCCGGTTCGTAATGTATCGGATACGTAGTTTTTCTATGTGTAGTAGGAGATGTGGAAATGTGATTCTGTTGTAGAGTTCCTGGGTTGGGCTGGGAAGTTTTACTCTGAATGCTATTCGTAAGGCATGACGCTCCAGAATTTGCAGTTTATGGTAGATGTGATGAGAGGCGGCAATCCATGCTGTGAGTCCGTAGGTTAAAACTGGTCTGAGAAATACCTTATATGTGTTGAGTATGGTGTTTGAGTTTGGTCCCCATGTTGTACCTGTGAGTCGTTTTAGAAGATTGAGTCTATTTCTGGCTTTGGATATGATTTTGGAAAGATGAGGGCGCCAAGTGAGATGATGATCTAGAATGAGGCCGAGGTAGGTGACGGTTTTGGATGGTTTTATGGGTTCATGAAGGACGGTGAGGGAAAGCCGGTTGGGATTTCGGTGGACCTTTGAGCGACGTTTTGGTGGGATGAAAACAATTGCTTGTGTTTTGTGGGAATTTATGGTGAGTCCCCACTTACTGCACCAGGAAGTGAAGGTGTTGATGGCTTCGTTCATGGTACGATTGATGTGCTGGATGGTAGAGCTAAGTGCAAGGAAGGCGGTGTCATCTGCATATTGAAAAATATGTATATTGGAAGGTAATGGGGGTAGGTCAGCAACAAAGAGGAGATAAAGAAGTGGGGAGAGGGCAGAACCTTGAGGGACTCCGCAGTGTAGGAATATGGGATGAGATGTACTGTTGTTGATAGATATGTATGCAAGGCGATTTGTGAGAAAGCTGTAGATGAAACGAATAATTGTGATGGGTAGTCGGAATGACTGGAGTTTGTAGATGAGGGCGGTGTGCCAGACTTTGTCAAATGCCTTTTCTAAATCGAAGAGGACAAGACAGGAAGGGTGAGAACGGTTGAAGTGGTTGGTGATCATGTTAGTTAAGCGAAGGAGTTGATCGTTTATGCTATACGAAGGGCGAAATCCTGCTTGGTGAAGAGGAAGAAGGTTGTATTGGTCTAGGTGGGTATGGAGGCGTTGTACTAGGATTTTCTCTAAGGTTTTACTGAAGGTTGATGTTAATTGGATCGGCCGGTAGGAGGATACGGAGCTTGGAGGTTTATCAGGTTTCAGGAACATGAGAGTTTGTGATGATTTCCAGGGTAAAGGAAAGAATCCGGTGCGTAATATAAAGGTATAGATGGCTGCAAGGAGCTGGATGAGAGATGGGGGTGATTCTTTCAGGTGGCGGTAAGTGATGCTATCGTTACCGGGTGCGGTTTGACGTTTGTGAGTTAGGATGCGTGTGATATCTTCGGTGGTGATGGGTGCAGTAAGTGGATGATCGGGAAGATGATGGTCTGTATTTGGTTGGAGATGAGGTGATGCGAAATTCAAACGTTCTGCAGGATGGCGCCTTTGAGGATTAAATGGAAGTGAGGGTGTGAATATTTCTTGTAGATATGATGCAAATGCGTCTGCTTTGGTTTTATCAGAATGAAGTGCTTGATTGTCTTGTAGTAGTGGATATGTTGTTTTAGAGTATTTACCGGTGAGTGCGTTGAACCGTTTCCAGTACTGTGTAGGATGGGCTTTATCAGCAAGTGAGTTGCAGGTTTTTACCCATTGTCTTAATTTATAGGCTTTAATGTAGTTGCGTACTGTGCGTTGAAGTTGGCGATGGAGACGAAGTGATTCAGGATTGCCAGTCCGTTGAAAATCTCGGTAGAATTGTCGGGAGCGTCTGATCATGGTGAGATATTGTGGTGGAAGGTTAGGTTTGTATGGGTGGATTGTGGTTTTGGGGATGAATTTTTCTGAGGCTGTTTGTATGGTGTCTGTTATATGATTGATTGATGTATATAGTTCATCTTCGGTAGTCGGTGTTGTGAGAGGTGAGATTCGGGTATGGATATATTCCCGGTAGTTGTCCCAATCGGCTCGATCGAAGCGAAGTACTTGTTTCAGTGGTGGATTTTGTTGTGGAAATGGATTTTGTTGACAGTTGAGGGTAAGTTTTACGGGTGCATGGTCACTACCTATGAGATCAAGAACTGTTACGGTGCTACTATTGGCAATGTTTGTTGAGGTTATGACAATGTCGGGTGTCGTATTGGAGATAGGTCGGGTTGGTTTGGGGAGTTGATGGAGTGTACCGGTGGTTTGATATTCAATGAAATTTCTGAAGTGTGTTTTGTCTCTATCGGATCTACTATGTATGTTGATATCGGCCATTATGATGTAATTTGTGAAGGTATTTGATATATATGCAAAGAAATCATATGGTATAGGGTGACCTGGTCTGACGTATATGGTTGCTAGAGTGAGATAATTATTTTTATAATATACAGTGGCTACTAGGTGCTCTGGTAGGGTTTTAAGTGGAGGTGTATGTTGTCTATAGGGTACGGTAGTTGTGAATCCTATTGCAGTACCTCCATTGGCGCGGAGGGCTGGTAGAGTACTGTCATGTCTTAGTAATGTGAATCTAGAAATTTTGAACGGTTGACTGGTTTTCAGGTGTGTCTCATTTAGTAAAAAGCCGTTGACGTGTTCCTCTAGAAGAAGTTGTTCGAATAGGAGTTTGTGTGTAGGGAGTGATCGAATGTTCAGGAAGAGTAATATTAAAGCCATGAACTTCAGAGGAGTCAGAGTAGATTTGTTGTTGTAACTAAACTGCGGTTTCATGAGCACTTGCAATGAAATGGGCATAAGGACCAGAATATGTTGCATTGAAATTCACTTGTAGGATTGATTTGGCGGCGAGTTGGATTTGTTGTAGTATGAATTGGCGTTGAAATGGATGTATGTTTTGCAGTGTCACTGTTATGAATGCTAGTACTTGTTCTATGGTGATTGGCTGGTAAACAGACGTGATAGGAGTAGCGTCAGGCTGTTTGGTTTCAGTAGTACGGATGGGAACAATTAGTTCAGGTTTGGTTGGTTCTGGTGGTGGTCTTGCTTTGCAGCGATAACTGAAGGTGGGATGTGATTCTCCGCAAGTTGTGCATTTCGGGGGATTTTTCATGGTGGTGCAAGATTTCGTAATGTGAGGTCCTGAACAGTATCCACATTTGATTTCATTTTTGCATTGTGATGTTGCATGTGTATTATATTGTTGACATTTCTCGCATCTGATCGGAAGTGGAGGTGGTGAATGAGACGGTTCGACTCTATATCTGCGCTTGTATATGTAGGCTCCATTATTGAGTAGATCGTCTATGGTATCTTGGCTGGTTGTGATGACGCGGACCATATACGTCGGTTCCCCTGTTCTTGTCTTAATGCGGAGGCATTTGGTGATAGAGTGACCTTCTTCCTTGAGTTCTTCTTCGACATCGGTGTCTGAAATGGATGGTTCTACTCCGCGTATGACTACTGACAACGTTGGTGTGCGACGTGGTGGTGGTGGTTGTCGCGGAGGTTTATCGGCCATAGATGTCATGTTAGCTTTCGGTCCAAATATCTCGAAGCTATGTTTGTTTCGTATTTTTGTAGCTAACGATGAGTCCAGTGAATGAATAATGATCCCGTTTCTTGTTGGAATGATGCGTCGTATGTGCTCTCGTGGAACGTACTTGGTGAACTGCTGTAGTAGTAGTTTTGGATTTTGAAACTTAGGGTCAAAATTTGTGAGCAAAAAAGACTGAGTTTGCTTTGAAGAATTTGGTAGATGCGGAAATTGTTCTAAGTTGTTGAGTTCCATGTGTTCAGTTTCGGATTCTGTGTCGCTGACGGTATGAGATTTTTTCTGCGGTGGTGATGATGGAGAAGTTCTTCCGGAGCGTTGTTCTTTTGGTGATCTAGATCTCGATCGCGATGATGTTGCAGTTTGGTCCGGCCTTCTACGATATTTAGGTATAGCGCCTAGGTCTGAGTATCTTGTTGGTTGAGGTATGTGCTGTGGCAGTTGATGAGTTCCTGGTTGTTTGTCTGACATGATTCGTTTGAAGCTAATATGATAAACAAAATTGGGCCCCCCGTAGGGATAGGGCCTCAGGAAGCGTGCACTTTGTCGGAAGTGAAAAGGAACTGATTGATGATAATGACAAAATGATCAGTCTTTGTACAATGACTGCTGCTCAATTTAACTTCACCCTCCGACACTGATAAATGCCGTCTATCCTATTGCGGCCGTACGTGCACTTTTCTCTTCTGTGCGTATGCAACACAGTGTCCTCGATGGTGCATTAACGTACCACAGCTAGGCTAGGTTAAGTTATGTAAAACAAGATTGATAGTCCTCTTATAAATACAAGGGTAACGGAAATAGTTGTGGCATGATCTTTTAAGTTGTCAATAACTTAAAAAAGATTAAACATCTGGTAAGAAAATCTTAACAGTAACAAACATATAAAATGAGAATCAAAGTCCAAAAGAAACAAAACAAATTGCTTGATAAATAAAAAAGTTAGTCACCTCAACTTCAGACAAACTTTGGTTATGCCATCTGTTGTCCACAACAACAAACTTTTTTTTTACTGTCTCGGGGTGAAGTATTTTCTTGCATTCAAAGTAAAGCAATAATGAAATAAGAATTAATAGTTCAACAATTATTATAATTATACTGAGAGCTGCCACACACACTTCTAATAGTGTAAGCCTTTTCCCGATGATTTCGTCCCTCTTCATACTTGTATCATACAAGTTACGTCATTAATACCAATAATACTTTAGCTATCTTGATTAATACTAAGACTTTGTAAGGGGATCAATTGAAAATTTTAAAGGCTAATTCCTCGCCTTGCAATAGAGAAACAAAAAAAATTACACTCTGTTAATCCTCCAAAGTAACAAGTGCAAAGTGAAACGTTGCAAAGTACGTCGCTGAAATAGACCCCTGGTTGATTTACAAATTTTGATCGTAACAATGGTCTACAATGGAATGAATATTATTGTGCAATGCATTTATAATAGCCAAGCTATATAATAAGGTATTGAGAAACGGTCTCTTAAAACTCAAAATGAGATAGCATCGAGGTAGTCTTGTCTAATGAAATAACAATTAACTAACATAAACACCAGAACTTTCATTATAATAGTAATTCTCTGAAAAATAATTAGTCCTGCAAGGTTTGTGTTCTGAACGGTTATTCGCTTTAGGATTTTGACTGCCAATCATCTACGGTTTATTCGTATCTTCCCGAGTCTAGCTGTGCCAGTGAGATCAAGTTTGTTAACAAATCATGTTTATTAATATGTAATAGTCAATTCACTTTTGGAACAATTTTTGTTCGATTCGACAAGCATTCGAAACAGTCTTTTATCATTATAATCAGTTAATATCCTTGTATTGGTATTTATTTGTTCTAATCTACAATACTTTAAAGCTATCAATGCTTAATTAGCATCATTTTTTTATGTTATTTACCAACATATTGAATGAACTATGTAATACAAATGTTTCAAATCTACTGAATGTGCTTTTTCTTTTGGTAATTCAAACGCAATTACAACAAATAAGCTTATATCCACAAATTATTCATAGTAGCATTAGGGTTGCTTTTTTAGTTACGTTCCAGGAAAAATTCTATAATTTCATATAATGCTTAATAGTTGTAGTCAAATTTGAAACAATCATTGCTGGGTGATTTACAATTTTTCTCGTCACAATGGTCTTCGATGAGCTGCAAATTATTGTACAATTCATTTATAATAGCCAAGCTATAAAATATGGTATTGAGAAACGGTTTTTTCCAGCTCATAATGGCATTTTATCGCGGTAGTCTCCTCAAATGAATTAATAATTAATTGACATAAACACCAGAAGTTTCATTATAATACTAATTCTATGATAAATAATTAGTCCTGCAAAGTTGATGTTCTCAACCCTTATTCGCTGTAGGATATTTACTGTCAAACGTCTACCGATTATTCGTATCATCCAGAGTCTAGCTGTGCCAGTGAGATCTTGCTTTATAACAAATCATGTTTATTACAATGTAATAGATATTTCACTTTTGGAACAATCTTCGTTCGATTCAACAAGCATTCGGAACAGTGTGTTTGATCATTATAATCGGTTTATATACTTGTATTGGTATTTGTGTGTTGTAATTTACAATAATTGCAAACCTATCTATCAATGCTTAACTAGTATCCATCTTGTTTAAGTTATTTACAAACATATTGAATGAACTATGTCTTCCATGTGTTTCAAATCTACTAAAAGCGATTTCTCTTTCTGTAATCGAAGCGTAATTACAACAAATAAGCTTAAGTACACAAATAATGTACTAAAATAGGATTAATATTGCATCTTTTACTTACGTTCCAGAAGAAATTGGTTAATTTCATATAACGTTTAATAATCGTAATCAAAGTTAAAAGAATCCTTGCTGGGTGATTTAGAATTTTGCTCGTAACAATGACCTAGAATTGTATTCTCAATACTGCAGGTATTGAGAAACGGTCTTTTCCATCTCAAAATGACATCGTATCGCGGTATTCTTGCCTGATAAGTTAATAATTAACTAACATATACACCAGAAGTTTCATTATAATAGTAATTCTCTGAAAATCATTAGTGACGCAAAGTTGTTCTCAAGTGTTATTCGCTGTAGGATTTTGACTGCCAATTGTCTACGGTTTATTCGTATCTTCCTGAGTCTAGCTGTTCCAGTGAAATCATGATTGTTAACAAATCATGTTTATTAAATGAAGTCTAAACATGTCTAAACAGAAAATACCTCTAATGTATCAGGGAAACTAATTCTGCAATATGCAGTAGATATACTGTAGATTATTGAAGTAAATACTCTTTCTAACTACACAATTAATTTGGATAATTGTATATCTCATTTAAGAAGTGAAAATTATAAAGATGGTGTTAAGCACGTGAGTGACAATGCGATTATACTTGCCAACATTAATGTTCAATCAATTAGGAACAAAATAGATGAAATAGATGATAATATTTTAAACGATTATCCAGTGAAACTGTTCACCATCACATTGGTTAAGGGAAAATTAAATGCTATTATATAAACCTACCAATTACAAATTGTTAAATTATTATTGTAGAACTGACAGTAATTATGGAGGTGTAGCCCTATATATGAGAAATGATCTAAAATTTTCATTTGTCGATATCGATATGCCTCTATTGTGTTCTTCAAAAGAGTTTGAAATTATCGGTTCTAGAATTAAGGATATAAAGTTAATATTGATTGTGATATATAGAACTCTGTATTCTAATTGTGATTTATTCAATGATAAAATTGAGCAACTTTATGGCATGATCAGTAAACACAAAGATTGTGATATGATTATAGTGGGAGACATAAATATAGACATTTTGATGTCTGAATCTTCAATTGTAATAAAATTTAATAACATTCTGAACTCCTTAAATTAGTGCTATAAAATTGCTTACCGACCCGCAATGATGCTTGTCTAGATAACGTGATAGTTAATAAAACTTTAACAAATTTATATTGCGGCACTATGTCACCGGCCATAGCTTTCCATCTAGAATTGTAGATAATTTATGAACCGACTTTTAAAGATGATATTTCTAATGAACGCGGGTATTTTACAAATTTCCGCACATTGCATATTAGAAATGTCATGAATCTTAGAAATTATTTAATTTCCATGGATTTTGAAAAAAATCTTAATGATCAAGGGGATGTAGACATGGCATGGAAAACATTTATGGACATTATTAAGGTAGACATACAAACTTACTGCCCATTGGAACAAACATCCAACAAGAATAAAACTCAACGCAAGTCTTGTTATTGTTTCACTCCACAGTTGGAAAAAATAAAGAAGACGATATTATACTGGTTTATACAAATGAAAAACGATAATACAGATGCTATTATGAAACTTAGAAACTTCAGAGTAGCAGTAACATCAAGGCTATTGATTTGAAACTACAATAATATATAGTGGACATAATTGTTCCTTATTTGATTATTTTGATGAATAGATCGAGATTGCGTGGTAAATTTCCTGAAATTCTTTAACGTTCCATTGTCATACCCATATATAAAAAAGGCGATAAATCATTGCCGGCTAATTATAGACCAATTACTTTAGTCCCCATTCTTTCAAAGATATTCGAAATGATCATTGTGGACCAGTTGAATGAATTTTTGAATTTGAACAAAATCATACATCCTTGTCAATACGGGTTTTGCCCTGGATATGGTACAATAGATGCAATCGAAAAGATTGTGGGGGTAATAAAAAAATTCGAAGAGAAAAATATAACGTCTGTCACATTATTGGATTTAAGTAAAGCTTTAGATTCTGTTCCTCGCCTTTTACTAGTAGAGAAATTGAAACTTTATGGATTGAGTTTAAATATTATACAAACATATTTGTTGAATCGTAGACAGGTGGCAATGGTTAATGGTAGATTATCAAGGTACAAGACTCTTAATAGAGGTGTTCCTCAGGGCTAAATATTTGTCCCTATATTATTTGTTATTTTCTTAAATGATCTTCCCAAAGTGATGTCAGTATCACCAGTATTGTATGCAGACGACACAACCTTGTTAATGGGTAATGATAATCTGGATACATTGGTAGCTTCTAAACATCATGAATTAAATATAATGATAAAATGGTTCTATGAAAATGACATGACAATAATGAATGAAGTGATAAAACAGAAAGTATCTATTTCTCCTTAAAGAGAGACATCATTACAAAAAATAAATCTAATAACATAAAACATCTAGGTATGTATATTGATTGCTCTTTAAACTGGAAAATTAATATTGAATATCTTATTAGTAAATTGTCCAAAAGTATTTATGTAATTTGAAAATTACGTTACTGTCTGTCACAGGAGTATGGCGTATTATTAATTTTTTCACAATCAGCTGAATTATGGAATATTATTTTGGGGTTGTTCTGTGGAGTATAATTTAGTATTTTTATTACAAAAGAAGACAATAAGAGCAATATTTGGATTGCCTTTTATAAATTCAAGTAGATTTATTTTCAAAAAAAATAAAATAATGACGGTTCTATACACGTTTGTTTACCACTGTGTGATTTAAATAAATTCTCACAAAGACCGGTGTTGTGCATTCTTACAGCACAAGATATAACAACAATTTAATAACCTTAAGATACAGATTGCCAAAAACAAAAATGTCATACAAATCCAAGGGTGTAAAATTTTATAACTTTTACCTGATAGAATAAAGAATACTAATACAAAATTCACGTTGAACTGCAACATCCCATTATATTTATTGATACATTGATACATGCTTTTTGGATTACTTGCAGAACTTTGGCTTCTGCAGTTGTAATAAAAAGTATAGAAAACGTCAGGTGATATTGCAATATCATCATCATTTCTTTCCTTATGTTGTACCACATTATTTATAATTGACAAAGCTTTGGAATTTTTTTCATTGGCCGCTTTGATTAATTTATAATTATGCAGGGTTTAGCTTTTTGATTTCTTTCTATAGATTTTTTGTTTCTAAGTTTTATAGTAGCATCTGTATTATCGTTAAACATTTGTATATACCAATATAATATCGTCTTCTTTATTTCATGCAACTGTGGAGTGAACCAATAACTAGACTTGCATTGAGTTTTATTCTTGTTGGATGTTCGTTCCAATGAGCAGTAAGTTTGTATGCCTACCTGAATAATGTCCATAAATGTTTTCCATGCTATATCTACATCCCCTTGATCATTAAGATTTTCTTCAAAATCTATGGACATTAAATAACTTCTAGGATTCATAACATTTCTAATATGCAATGTGCGGAAATTTGTAAAATACCGGCGTTCATTAATAATATCATCTTTAAAAGTCGGTTCATAAATTATCCACAATGCTAGATGGTCAGCAATGGCCGGTGACATAGTGCCGCAATATAAATTTGTCAATGTTTTGTTAACTATCACATTATCTAGACAAGAAACATTGCGGGAAAGTAAGCATTTTTTATAGCACCAATTTAAGGAGTTCAGAGTGTTATTAAATTCTTTTACAATTGAAGATATTTATGTCTCCCACTATAATCATATCATAATCTTCGTATTTACTGATCATGTCATTAAGTTGTTCAATTTTATCATTGAATCAATCACAATTAGAATACGGAGTTCTATATATCACAATTAATATTAACTTGATATCTTTAATTCTAGAACCGATAATATCAAACACTTTTGAAGAACGTAATAGAGACACATCGATTTTGACAAATGAAAATTTTAGATCATTTCTCATATATAGGGCTACACCTCCATAATTACTGTCAGTTCTACAATACTAATTTAACAATTTGTAATTGGTAGGTTTATATAATAGACATTTCATTTTCCCTTAACCAATGTTCATTGATGGTGAACAGTTTCACTGGGTAATCGCTTAGAAAATATCAATTTCATCTGTTTTGCTACTAATTGATTGAAAATCAATGTTGGCAAGTGTAATAGCATTGTCACTCACGTGCTTAACATCATCTTTATATTTTTCACTTCGTAAATGAGATATACAATTATCTAAATTTATTGTGGAGTTAGGAAAAGTATTTACTTCAATAATCTACAGTGTATCTACTGCATATTGCACAATTAATTTCCCTGATACATTAGAGGTATTTTTTGTTTAGACATGTTCAGACATCATTTAATAAACATGATTTGGTAACAATCATGATTTCACTGGAACAGGTAGACCCAGTAGGATATGAATAAAAAGTAGACGATTGGCAGTCATTTCATTAGACAAGACTACCCCGATACGATCTCATTTTGAGCCAGAAAAGACCGTTTCTGAAAGCTTTATTTTATAGCTTGTCTACTATAAATGTATTGTAAAGTAATATGCATTCTATGGTAGGCCATTTTTACGAGTAAAATTGTAAATCACGCAGCAACGATTCTTTTAAATTTGATACATCAATTAAGCATTATATGAAATTATTGAATTTCTCCTGGAACGTAAGTAATAGAAGCAATATCCTTACTACTATAAGATTACTATTATAGTATATTATTTGTGTTCTTCAGCTTATATGTTGTAATTGCATTTCGATTACCAAAAGAGAAAGCGCTTTTAGTAGATTTGAAACACTTGTAAGACAGTTCATTCAATATGTTGGTAAATAACTTAAACAAGATGGGTACTTGTTAAGCATTGATTGGTTTCCAATGTATTGTAAATTAGAACACACAGAAACCAATACAACGATATAAACTGATTATAATGATGTTTCTCAAAACCTTATTATATAGTTTGGCTATTATAAATGTATTTCACAATAATATGCATTCTATTGTAGGCCATTCCTACGAGTCAAATTTTAAATCACCCAGCAATGATTCTTTCAAATTTTATACAACAATTGCGCATTATATAAAATATCGAATTTCTCCTGGGACGTAACTAAAATATGCAATATTAATCCTATTCTAGTACGTTGTTTGTGTTCTTAAGCTTATATGTTGTAATTGCGTTTCGATTACCAAAAGAGAAAGCGCTTTCAGTATATTTGAAACACTTGTAAGACATAGTTCATTCAATACGTTGGTAAATAACTTGAACAAGATAAACGCTTACTAAGCATTGCTAGCTTTAAAGTATTGTAGAATAGAAGAAATAAATACCAATACAAGGATATAAACTGTTTTTAATGGTTAAACACTGTTCCGAATGCTTGTCGAATCGAACAAAAATTGTTCCAAAAGTGAATTGACTATCACATTTTAATAAACATGATTTGTTAACAAGCATAATGTCACTGTCACAGCTAGACTCTGGAAGATATGAATAATCCGTAGGCGATTGGCAGTCAAAATCCTACAGCGAATAACTGTTGAGAACATCAACTTTGTATTACTAACAATTTTTCAGAGAATTACTATTATAGTGAATCTGCTGGTGTTTAAGTTAGATAATTATTATGTCATCAGACAAAACTACCGCGTTACAATCTCATTTTGAGTTGGAAAATACTGTTTCTTAAAACTTTATTATATAGCTTGGCTATTATAAATGTATTGTACAATAATAAGCATTCCATTGTAGGCAATTGTTACTAGTAAAATAGTAAATGTCCCAAGTAACGATTCTTTCTAATTTGATACAACATTTAAGCATAATATTAATTTATCGAATTTTTTTGGAACCTACGTAAACGATCCGACAGGTAGACACTTCCGGTTGAAGATTGCAGTTTGTTGGTACTTTAGCTCCTGGAATTTTAATGTTTTTACAGGATTTGATCGAAATTTTAAGAGCATTTTTATTACTGTGAGTGCACGATTTTTCAGTGTATCGAGTGTGTCAAGTAGTTTCTAAAAATCCAATGAAAACTACTGAAGATTGAAGAATTTTTGTAATGTAAACAAACGTATCGACGAATAGTGAGCTCGATTGAATAAGTGTTCTTTTAACTGTTTATTAGTCAATAAGTATTTTAAATACCTTAATACAATTATTCCTGTGTGGCATAGATGGAGTGAACGTTCTTTTTTAACTCTTGCTGGTGATACGTTGAAGTTTGGTATTATTATCATCAGTAAGTGTTAGTTTTGGAGGCAACCATTTGCATTCTCTAATTACCCGGAAGTTGTGGATCGATCTATGGTTCTTGTAATCGTGAATCGACTCGGTATGAGAAAATTCTCATTCAAAATTGTGTTTTTTATCTAACATTAAACCGTACCTCATTTGTGGTCTACTTTGGTGATTCCTTTGCCTGTTTGCTACGAGCATTTTGGTGACTGTGTTTGTGTTCAACTTTACCCGGGAACACCTTTCGGTCATTTATATATTACCAGATTATTAATTTGTTTCAGTTGATTTTCAGGCACCAGACCGTAGAATAACATTGAACAATTTGTTATCATCTGATCAATTAGCAGCCATATTTTTTACCTGTGGCTCATATTCACCAATAATTATTTTCGAACAGTCAACACTTCCAGCGTGAAAATTTGCCGAGTGTTGGAGTTATTTGTATGATCTCTGATAGGAAATCTAAGATATTCGGAAAATTTAAGATTTTCTCTTAAATTTAATTAACATAAATTAACTTGTGTTTAACATTGATTCGATGGAGTCTACTTAGTGACCAAAAAATCACCCCAATTCATCTACAAATCTGTGGGAAATTTAGCGAGGAGCTTTGGTTATTTTTCTTTTCCCCTGTTTTCCATATTGAGGAAAACTGTGAGTAACTGTGAAGGACAGGTGTGCAGCTTTTATTGATCTCACTACAGGAAAAACCTTTTATATGTTGTTGTAAGTATCTTGGAAGTATTTTGAAAGTGAGTGAGAATTTAATGATTGTAATCACATCATAATGATTTGATACTAATAGATGTTTATGGAAACAATACTGTTTCTTGTATAATTCTAGTAAATTCTTGATCATTCAATATGATTAGGAACGACATTTTTGAGAGTCCTAATTGATTCGAGTGATAACGAGAAAGTTCCTCTGTCTAAGATCAAGTGTGATAACTTGAGAATCACGAAAAGATTCAACCCGTCTATACAAGGGAATAAACGGACCCTGTGTACTGTAAAATATCCCCCATCTTATATAACCTGTGTTACACATCGTCATTTTGTTTTCAATAATGATCTCCATTTGAGGTCACATTTGCAAATTGAACATACAAGTGACAGATTTCAGTGTTCTAAATGTGGTAAGCATTTTAGTGGATTTTCCCAGGTGGAATCTCACTGGTCGAAGTGTAAGTTGAAATTGCGAAGCGAGAATTCTTGCATTGCTACTGGTAAGAATCATCGAACTGAAGATAAAAAGGATCAAAATACGGACGCAGGGAACTACGATACAATAAGCAAAGCCAAAGTCGTCTCAGAAGTACCAAATGGTGATTGTTCACACTCAGGTAATATTGAAGAAACAAAATCAGTTAATTCATGTGTACAAGGGTGTGGTGAAGGAGGCGCTAAATTGTGAAAACGTTGTTACTGAATTCGGCTGTGATTTGTATGTTACTGGCACAGCGATGATGTCGTTGTTTGATGTTTGCGATAAATCCTTGCCGAATACTAGGCTATCAATAGATAGATTAGATGATATAGAAAAAAACAGCGAATGTAAAAGTACAAAAGACACCGTGGGTTTAGTTAGTAAGAACTCATGCTCCAATAATGTAGGGGAAAAGCAATTGGTAAATACAAGGGTACATAACCAATCTGCAGAATTTAAGGTAACTAGATGTGATATGGGGACTCATGTTAAATTGGATGACGTAGATATCTTATATCATAAGGTAATAACATTGGAAAAGAAAAATAACCTAGCAAAATTTAGATTAAAGAAAGAATTGATTGATTTAGGTACAACGAATGATGAAGTATCTATTGGGGATACATCGCTTTTTAACCTAATGGATCAGTTTATCACAGTGATTACTGAACAAATCTCAAAAAAATGAATGAAGTACTGTCACTTGAAAGGGTGGAAATTGATGAATTAAAGGGTCAATTGTTGTTAAATAGAAGAACTGAGGAATTAAACAAAAATAAAATTTTTCATTTAACTGACGCCGTAAATTTACTAGAAGAAAAATTAAATCAAGAGAGATTGTTATTTGAGAAAGGTCAAAAAGTAAAGTCACTGAAATACAAAGGCTCAACGAGGTTATAGTAAATTTAAACTCCAATATACAGAACATTCAGTCCCAACTGCAACAACGGGACGTTCTGCTAATGAATATTAGAGAGGAAAACGACAATTTAAAATTAAAATTAAAAGGTACTGTTTGACAAGGCGTCTTCTGAAAATGTGAATGTACAAATCCACGAAAAATGCAGCGTAGCGACAAGTACTGTACATGGTATTTCACTTGTAGTCCCAGAAACAACATCTAAATCAACACAAACAACCTTTGTGGCTTGTTCAAATAAAAGTTTTATTTCTGCTAGAGGTAAATTTGGTAATCGAAACAAAAACAAATTTAATTTTTTTTTGCTGACAGCCATGGTAAAGGATTAACATACTAGCTTAGAGAAAAAAGCTCTATAACGATTTTTTGTCAAAAAAAAAACCGGTGCAAAAATACATGATATTCTAAGTAGTTCAGTTTCAGAAATTGATATGACAAAGGCTGCAGATTTTGTAGTCCTGTTAGCAGGATCGAACGATGTATATTGCAATGAGGGTAAAAGGAATGTCAACATTATTAGACACTTTTTTGGCCTGACACACTTACATAAATACTATTGTTTGTACAACACCTATGAGGTATGATTTACCTAAATGGTCCGCTATAAATGTAGAAATAGATCGCGTAAACGCTGAAATCTTGCATCTCCAAAAAACTTTCAAAAACTTGTTTGTGTTAGATATCCATAATATTGGCCGAAGATTCCACACGCGACATGGACTGCATTTGAATCAGTTAGGCAAAACATTGATTTGTGATCAAATATAATCGATTGTAAAAGATTTTCCACATAAAACACAGAAAATAATTGCTCTACCATGGGAGCCTTTGGGAAACTAATGGACACACGTGCATCTCTTAGGTTGCAGGCGAGACACTCTTACTCCTCCTCCCATAATTACTTTTGGTCACATGTTAACTCATCTAAATCGACTGAGTTGCGACTCCATAAAACCATATGAAGGTGATCATATGTTTGTTATTGCACACATAAATATTCAGTCTTTAAGAAACAAAATGTCAGAATTGGAAGTGTTGCAGGATGAATTGCCTTGTCATATTGTCTCTCTAAATGAATACTGGTTAAATGAAAGTGATATATCACTATATGTCCCGACTAGTTACAAGTTATTGAGTTATTATTGTAGAGGGGAAACTGGATATGGTGGTGTGTCATTATACATGCAGAAAAATGTTGACATCAGGGTCGAGTCGTTGGATTTAGAATCGCTTACTATTGTTAGGGATTTTGAGGTTTCTGGAGTGGTACTGATTGATCTAAAAATCATTTTGGTATCCCTCTATCGGACACCAGATGCTAATATTTCAGTATTGAAAGACCACTTTGAACTTTTGATTAAATCATTGGATAAGTTTGTTAATCATATATTGATAATAGTTGGAGACTTTAATATTGATGTTAATGAAGACCGTTCGTATGTATATCTTTGCATTAATTTATTTTTATCATTTGGTCTCAGCTATTTAAATAATTTACCTACAAGGATGAATGCTTGCCTTGATAATTTTTTAACAAGTACTGAGTTCAACTCTCCAACATGTGGCACATTTGATCCATTAATGTCTGATCACGCAGGAATATGGTTGACTATCCAACACACTCCTTATTCTAAAATAAATAAATCCTGTATTATATATAGATCACTAAGAACAAATTACTTGTGTGAATTACGTGATCATCTACTCATGATAGACTTTAATAGAATAATTTGTACAAGTCGTGATGTGAACTCTGCATGGAATTTGTTTACTAGTATTTTAAGTTCTGTATTATCCCGATGCAGTCCAATGAATAAAAGACATCTCAATGAATCTAAGCGCCCGGTTAAGAAATACAATGGGTGGTATAATGATGAGCTTGCATCGTTATGAGTTTTGGTGTTCTATTGGTTCATAAAGGCAAAAAATGATACAAATTATGTCAACACTTATATGTCAGTAAGGGCACGATATAAAAGAGCCGTAAAAAATCTCAAATTCAATATAATGAATCTTATATTCAGAATTCTCCCAATATGGTCTCATCTGCTTGGGCTATCATCAAAAGGGTGACAAAAGTTTCTACTGAACTGCAGGTAGATATCTCACCTGATATGCAATAGACATTTTGTTGAAAATGTCTTTCAACCCCTTACGACTGATGATAACATACATGATAGAGAATTTAGCGGTAATTTTCTTAATAGGCAATTGTCTAATCAACCCTTTTCAGTAACCACTATCACTCCAACCAAACTGGTTTTACTTGTAAAGAAAATAAAAATATCACGTAGTGAAGATGTATTTGGTATGTCTTCATTAGTTTTAAAACATATAATTGATATTATTTTGACACCCTTTGTAGATTTGATAAATTGGTCCGTCTCGGATGCGGTTTTCTCGGACTGTCTTAAAACATCAATTGTTGTTCCAATATATAAGAAAGGTGACAAACAACAAGTTGATAATTACAGACCAATTACTCTTGTTCCTATATTTTCTAAAATGTTTGAACACTGTCTGTTATCTCAATTGTCCTCTTATTTTTTTCAGGGTAATATAATACACAGCTCCCAACATGGTTTTGGATCGGGTGACTCCACAATTTCTACTATCACTGAGCTTGTCAACTTAATTCATGACAGTTTTGAACAGAAAAATATTACGTCTGCTATCTTGCTTGACTTGAGTCGAGCTTTTGATAAGATCTCACATCCTATCCTTTTAGATAAATTACACTGGTATGGGGTCTCGACTAATACAGTCAATTTGATTCGCTCTTATCTTATAGATCGAAGACAAATTGTAAAATTTTTATAATACACTTTCCTCAGTAGAATTGGTAAAACGTGGGGTACCCCAGGGCTCGGTTCTTGGCCCTTTTTGTTCTCTGTTTATATTAATGATTTTCCTATTTATTTAAACTGTGAATCAATTCTTTACGCTGAAGATACTACATTGATCTCAGTAGCTCACAACCTGAATGAAACACTCAGTCTAAATGCTGACACTATACAGCTTACTTCATTTTTTAAAAATATAACGATTTTTTTCTTAACAATTCCAAGACTGAGTCAATGTTGTTCTCATTAATACCGAATATTATCTCACAGAATCAGTCTGACAGTATTAAGGTACTGGGTATCACAATCGATCCGAAAGTGACTTGGAGTAATCATACTAATGCGGTATGTAAGAAGATAGCCAAAAACATATATTTATTGAAAAGGCTAAGACAACTTGTATCTCTTAGAAACTTATTACTGGTATATTATGCTATGATACACACTCACCTATCTTATGGTGTA
>JAGDQP010009343.1:0-25886 GCA_022664845.1 Lepisma saccharinum | reverse complement strand
TTTTTTATGAATAATATAGTCTTGTTCAGCAGTTCAGTGTTTTTTGATCTTAATTGCAAGACGTGCAACTATGTTTTGTTGTCAATATTAAGTCAATAATTCATAATCTTCCAACCATTGACGGACAACATAATTACTTCAATAGAGGTTGTGACAACCTAATAACTCCACGAGCAAGTTTAACCAAACTCCAGAATAGTTAAAAAGAATTCCGGGGATAAAAATTTTCAATTTTTTAACTCTTGAAATTAGGAATCTCGACATCTCAAGCTTTAAATGTAGAGTAATAAATTTCTTGAAATTATGCAGTGGATATTCCGTTCAAGAAGTTCAAATATGGAGCCCTGAGGAACACCTCTATTAAGAGTCTTGTACCTTGATAATCTACCATTAACCATTACCGCCTGTCTACGATTCAACAAATATGTTCGAATAATATTTAAACTCAATCCATAAAGTTTTAATTTCTCTACTAGTAAAAGGTGAGGAACAGAATCTAAAACTTTACTTAAATCCAGTAATGTGACAGACGTTATCATTTTCTCTTCGATTTTTTTTATTATTACCCCCACAATCTTTTCGATTGCATTTATTGTACCATATCCAGGGCGAAACCCGTATTGATAAGGATGTATGATTTTGTTCAAATTCAAGAATTCATTCAACTGGTCCACAATAATCATTTCGAATATCTTTGAAACAATGGGGACTAAATCAATTGGTCTCTAATTTGCCCGGCAATGATTTTTCACCTTTTTTATATATGGGTAAGACAATGGAACATTTAAGAATTTCAGGAAATTTACCACGCAATCTCGATCTATTCATCAAAATAACCAAACACGGAACAATTATGTCCACTATATGTTTTATTAGATAAGTAGACATACCAAACGCATCTTCGGAATAACTAGTCTTTAATCTCTTAGATGCAAAAATTATACAATTAGGCGTTATTTGTTGATGTTCAAAATCACGTTGAACTGCAACATCCCTTTTTATATATTGATACATGCTTTTTGGATTACTTGCAGAAGTTTTGGTTTCTGCAGTTTTAATGAAAAATATATATAAAACCTCGGGTGATATTATAATATCATCATTATTTTTTGGTTATGTTGTACCTCATTGTTTATAATTTACTTTGATTAATTTATCATTATATAGGATTTTAGCTTTTTGATTTCTTTTCTATATATGTCCTTTTTTGTTTCTAAATCTCATAATAGCATCTGTATTATCGTTTTTCATTTGTATACACCAGTATAACATCGTCTTCCTTATTTTTTCCAACTGTGGAGTGAACCAATAGCAAGACTTGCGTTGAGTTTTATTCTTGGTGGATATTCGTTCCAATGGACCGTAAGTTTCTTTGCCAACTTTAATAATGTCCATAAATGTTTTCCATGCCATGTCTACATCCCCTTGATCATTAAGATTTTTCAAAATACATGGACATTAAATAATTTCTAAGATTCATAACATTTCTAATATCCAATCAGTTGAAATTGGTAAAATACTCGCGTTCATAGGTAATATCTTTAAAAGTCGGTTCATAAATTATCCACAATGCTAGATGTTCAGCTATGGCCGGTGCCATAGTGCCGCAATATAAATTTGTTAGTTTTATTAACTATCACATTATCTAGACAAGCATCATTGCGGGTCGGTAAGCAATTTTTATAGCACCAATTTAAGGAGTTCAGAATGTTAATATTTTTTTTAAATTGATGATTCAGACTTCTAAATGTCGATATTTACGTCTCCCACTATAATCATATTATAATCTTTGTGTTTACTGATCATGTCATCAAGTTGTTCAATTTTATCATTGAATCAATCACAATTAGAATACAGAGTTCTATATATCACAATTAATATTAACTTGATATCCTTAGTTCTAGATCCGATAATTTGGAGAACATAATAGAGACATATCGATATCGACAAATGAAAATTTTAGATCATTTCTCATATATAGGGCTACACCTCCATAAATACTGTCAGTTCTGCAATAATAATTTAACAGTTTGTAATTGGTATGTATATATTATAGCATTTCATTTTCCTTAACCAATGTTCATTGATGGTGAACTGTTTCACTGGATAATCGCTTAAAAATATCAATTTCATCTATTTTGTTCCTAATTGATTGAACATTAATGTTGGCAAGTGTAATAGCATTGTCACTCACGCGTTTAACATCATCTTTATAATTTTCACTTCTTAAATGAGATATACAATTATCTAAATTAATTGTGTAGTTAGAAACAGTATTTACTTCAATAATCTACAGTGAATGTACTGCATATTGTACAATTAGTTTCCCTGATATATTAGAGGTATTTTTTGTTTAGACAAGTTTGGATATCATTTAATAAACATGATTTGTTAACAAGCATGATCGCACTTTAACAGCTAGACTCAGGAAGATATGAATAAACCGTAGACGATTCGCAGTCAAAATCCTACAGCGGATAACACTTGAGAACATCAACTTTGCAGTGTAACAGCCTAGTTGCTGTTCCATTTTTATTTTTATTTTTCTCCCCTTTTATTTTCTTAGTCTCCGTTTTGTTTTCTTTCAGTGTGTTCTCTTTAGCTCATTCTCTTTGGTTGGTTTTAGACTCTTTGAGCGTTTTCCGCTTGGATTTTTCTTTGGATTTTTTATCGTTATCCATCCAGGTTTTCGTTAGTCACGCAGCAATGACTTGGATCTAACGCTTGTTTTTGATTGGCCCTAGTCAATGCTTCGTGACTTGTTTTTTGCTGATTGGTGTGAATCAGCCTTCTTCTCCGTTTGCTGGGAGAACTGCTCTCCCACGCCATGTTAGTTTAGTTCCAATTTTTAAACCGAAGCGACCAGATGCATGGGCTTTCCATCACCTGTACTTCCCAAGCCCTGTCTACGAAAGGTAGATGTAAACACTAAATTTAGCGTAATTTTTGATGATATTTCGATTGATTTCGTCCGTTCCGGAAAATTACTTTAAATCATATTAAGAAGAATAAAAACCGATACAAGTGCTATCAGGACTTTTTCAACATTATTTCGGAATTTTCACCTCATTAAATTATATATTTTGTTTTGAGATTATTTATTAATATGTATAATATGTTCTAAATTTTAGTATGGGGCCGCTATTGACCGAATTCTTGCATTATAAATATCGGTCCGTTAGGTTTCAATAATCAAATGCCAATTTCTCGTCTCCCGTTTTTCCATATCTATTCGAAATTCCCGGTTAGCCATGTTTGACAGCTACCGCATATTTTCCATACTTGATCAAATTAGCAACATGTCTGCTCGATTATTTTTGCGTACCGCTTTGATGCTAATAGTAAATTATAATTTATTCAACATGGTTCGATAATTTTTGGTTTCAACTCCAGCCACTATTCTCCAATGAAAAATCATATTTTATAGCAATATTTTGTATTTTCAAAATTTATTCAGAACGTCTTTTGTATAACGTAGTAATCGTCTGTAATGACGTCACAAAAATATTAAGGTTAAAGTGATTCTTTAATTACCATACATTTTGGACTAGAACTTCTTTCGTGTAAGTAATACTGTACTAAAACTTTTCCAAATTGTACAACAATATTTCGGAAATAATTTGTGAAAACATCAACGAAATTTGTTAATAATTACAGAAATTATGGACATTTACGTGTGACTACATAACTTTCAGTTCGGCTTAATTCTTGTATACCAGCGATTCAAATTTGTTTGTTTTACAATGCAACAGTAATTCTGTTCAGATTCTGATAAAATTATCATAGCCGAAAGCGTGAAATATGTACATTCAAAGCAATAAATTGAAATTCTGAAATTTTTATATTTCTTCGAAAACAATCTTGAGTTTATGTTCAGTGAACGTAGTGTAGAAACCTCTCAGTTAACCAGGTACGATCTAAGGCATTAGTTCATAATCCTATTACAGTGTTTGGTAATATTTAAAATGTGCAGTGAGTTATTTAATGCTTAACTTAATATCTATTGGAAATTAGCTATGAATCGTTACGTGAAGTTGACAGCAATTGATACTCATTATTTCTGTGTTTCGGTAAACCTATCGTTTTAAGTGATGTTAATTTAATTAGATTAGATCGGTTCATAAATCCGTAGACCACTGGTAGGATTCTTTCGCCAGCTGAGAAGTGATGACTTGGGAAAGGAACTATATTTTGAATTTCTGGTTATTTCTGCGTTGAAATATGAAGTGACTCCAGCATGTGATTTATGTGAATATATATTATTTACGTTTTGCGTTATGACACTACGTTTGGACTGAGTTGCGACCGTCATTCGTTGTGTTCGTTCGTCTTTATTTCAGGAATTGCGATTCCAGACTACAGGTGTGGGCCCTACTAAGGTAAAGGTAAGACATGGTCTTTTGCCACCCTGTAGACTTCGAAGTGAGTAAAGACACCGTATGAGTCACATATGAGTCGTTATGCGTATTATCGTTTGAGATTATTTCCCAAGTAAAGATTTGCGTTTTTCCTTCTTAATCTGTCGCTAATCTGAACCAGCTGGTACTTCAGAGTATGAACTGACGATCTAATTAAGAGATTGGAGGTGTCGCCTTACCGGTATTTCCTCCCTCGATCTAAATTAATTTTTTTTACAGTGATCACAAGGATCTGGAATCCTCTTTCCCAGATATTCTTAAATCTGGAAGGCATTTCTGCGCCGCTCGTCTGGGGTGTAGAAAATGTTTGGAGCTAGAGGTTAGGTTAGATGCGTTGCGTGGGTACTCTAGGCTCCTGGCGACCCTATTTGTCTGTGTGATCCACTTTTGGGATCATTAGGTTGGGGCTGTGTCGTTTCAGCAGCACTAATGAATTTTCAGAGAATTATTCTTATAATGAAACTTCTTGTGTTTATAATAAGAATTGAAGCTTTCCTGGCGGCGAATATTATAGAGATGTTCTCGGGATATCAGCCAGGTGAAGTCCGACGATAGAGCCGACGTTTCAAGAACAGACATTGTTCTCATCTTCAGGGCAAGTGTACTGAGACCAGTTCAGGTGTACTATATATAGTAACGATAGGGGGCGGAGCTTAAGAATCCGTGTCTCTGATTGGTTGGCCTATAGCTTGACGCTGATTGGTCGTTTTCATGTATGCTTTCTTTATGACTGGTTTCCAATAAAGAAAGCATACATGAAAACGACCAATCAGCGTCAAGCTATAGGCCAACCAATCAGAGACACGGATTCTTAAGCTCCTCCCCCTATCGTTACTATATATAGTACACCTGAACTGGTCTCAGTACACTTGCCCTGAAGATGAGAACAATGTCTGTTCTTGAAACGTCGGCTCTATCGTCGGACTTCACCTGGCTGATATCCCGAGAACATCTCTATAATTCTTGTGTTTATGTTAGTAAATTATTATTTCATCAGACAAGACTACCTCGATACAAACTCATTTTGAGTTTTAAAAGGTTTCTCAATACCTTATTATATACCTTGGGTATTATAAACATATTGTACAATAATATTCATTCAATTGTAGACCATTGTTACGATCAAAATTGTAAATCACCCAGCAACGATTTTTTTGAAATTTGACTATCACTTTAAGCATTATATGATATTATCGAATTTCTCCTGGAACGTAACTAAAACGGCACCCTTGATGCTACTATAATATATTATCTGTGTATTTATGCTAATTTGCTGTAATTGCGTTTCAATTACCAAAAGAGAAAACGCTTTCAGTAGATTTGAAACATTTCTAAGACATACTTCATTCAATATGTTGGTAAATAACTTAAGCCAGATGAATGAATGCTAGTTAAGAACTTATAGCTTTAATGTATTGTAGATTAGAACAAGAAATACCAATACAACGATATGAACTGATTATAATGATTAAGCACTATGTTCCGAATGCTTGCCGAATCGAACAAGGATTGTTCCAAAATTGAATTTACTATTATGTTTTAATAAACATGATTTGTTAACAAGCATGATCTCACTGGCACAGCTGGACACGGGAACATATCACTAAACCGTAGACGATTGGCAGTCAAAATCCTACAGCGACTAACACTTGAGAACATTAACTTTGCAGCACTAATGATTTTTCAGAGAATTATTATTATAAGGAAACTTCTTGTGTTTATGTTAGTAAATTATAATTTCATCAGACAAGACTACCTCGATACGAACTCATTTTGAGTTTTAAAAGAAGGTTTCTCAATACCTTATTATATAGCTTGGCTATTATAAATATATTGTACAATAATATTCATTCCATTGTAGACCATTGTTACGATCACAAATGTAAATCACCCAGCAACGATTCTTTCAAATTTGAGTATCACTTTAAGCATTATATGAAATTATCGAATTTCTGCTGGAACGTAAATAAAAAGGCACCATTGATGCTACTATATTATCTGTGTATTTATGCTTATTTCTTGTAATTGCGTTTCTATTACCAAAAGAGAAAGCGCTTTCAGTAGATTTGAAACATTTCTAAGACATACTTCATTCAATATGTTGGTAAATAACTTAAGACAGCTGGTTGAATTCTAGTTAAGAACTTATAGCTTTAATGTATTGTAGATTAGAACAAAAAATACCAATACAAGGATATGAACTGATTATAATGATTAAGCACTATGTTCCGAATCCTTGCCGAATCGAACAAAGATTGTTCCAAAAGTGAATTAACAATTACGTTTTGATAAACATGATTTGTTAACAAGCATGATCTCACTGGCACAGCTAGACTCAGGAAGATATCAATAAACCGTAGACGATTGGCAGTCAAAATCCTACAGCGAATAACAGTTGAGAAATCAACTTTGGAGAACTAATGATTTCCAGAGAATGACTATTATAATGAAACTTCTTGTGTTTATGTTAGTAAATTATTATTTCATCAGACAAGACTACCGTGATACGATGTCATTTTGAGTTGGAAAAGAGCGTTTCTCAATACTTTATTATATACGTTGGCTATTATAAATGTAATGTACAATATTATGCATTCCATTGTAGAACATGGTAATGAGGAAAATTTTAAATCACTCACAAACGATTCTTTCAACTTTGACTACATTATATGAAATTATCGAATCGCTCCTGGAACGTAAGTATTATAGTATTTTATTTGTGTACTTAAGCTTACATGTTGTAATTGCGTTTCGATTACCAAAAGAGAAAGCGCTTTCCGTAGATTTGAAACACTTCTAAGACATAGTTCATTAAATGTCTTTTTGGTAAACAATATCTTGGTAAATAACTTAAACAAGATAGATGTTAGTTAAGCATTGATTGCAATCCAATCTATTGTAGATTAAAACACATAAATAAAAAAAAACGACATCAAATGATCATAATGATCGAAGACACTGTTTCGAATGCTTGTTGAATAGAACAAAGATTGTTCCAAAAGTGATTTTAATATTACATTTTAATAATCAATATTTGTTAACAAGCATGATCTCAGAGGCACAGCTAGAGACGGGAAGGCATGAATAAACCATAGACGATTGGCAGCCAAAATCCTACATCAAATAACAGTTTAGAACATCAACTTTGCAGGACTAATATTATTTAAGAGAATTACTATTATAATGAAACTTCTGGTGTTTGTTAGTTAATTATTATTTCAACACACAAAACTACCGCGATACCAAGTCATTTTGAGATGGAAAGATCGTTTCTCAATACCTTATTCTAAATGGATATTATATATGAATTGTACAATAATATGCATTTCATTGTAGGCCATTGTGACGAGCAAAATTGTAAATCACCCTGCAACGATTTTTTCAACTTTGACTACAACTATTAAACATTATATGAAATTATGGAATTTCTCTTGGAACGTAAGTAAAAGATTCAATATTAATCTTATTATAGTATATTGTTTGTACTTACGCTTATTTGTTGTAATTACGTTTCGATTACCAAAAGAAGAAGCGCTTTCAGTAGATTTGAATCACTTGTAAGACATAGTTCATTCAATATGTTGGTAAATAACTTGAACAAGATAGATACTAGTTAAGCATTGATAGGTTTGCAATGTATTGTAAATTAGAACACAGAAGAACGAATACAACGATATGAATTGATTATAATGATCAAACACTCTGTTCCGAATACTTGTTGAATCGAAGAAAGATTGATAAAAAAGTGAGTTAACTATTAAGTTTTAATAAACATGATTTGTTAACAAGCATGATCTCACTGACACAGCTAGACTCACGAAGATATGAATAAACCGTAGACGATTGACAGTCAGAATCCTACAGCGAATAACAGTTGCGAACATCAACTTTGCAGGACTAATGATTTTTCAGAGAGTTACTATTATAATGAAAATTTATGTTCACAATTTAAAAATATTCTTACTTCCTTAGATTGGTCTTATTTCAACTAGTTACCGATAAGGAAGCATGACATAAGCAAGCATGACATACCGGTGACAATATCACGCTTGTCTTGATAATGTCATTGCTAATTCTAATTCCAGAAACTTGTACTGCGGAGCTGCTACTCCAGGTATTTCTGACCATTTGGGGGTCTGGACAATTTTTACTTTTCCACGTAAACCTTACGCGAGAACTCATAATAATAGTGATAATTCCACCAATATACGTTCTCTACGTATTAAAGATATAATTAATTTGCGTAATTATCTGCTCGCGGTCAAGTTTAGTGCTTTGTTAGGTTCTGCAAAAAATATAGATTCTGCTTGGGTAATATTTATCAATATTTTACAAGAAGCTATATAGGTATGCTGTCCTTTAAAGGATAAACCGAAGCGTGTTAAAAGGGATAGAACTCACTTCTCCTGGTTTACTCAGACACTTCGTTATTATAAAGACAAAGTGCTATTCTGGTTTTCTAGAACAAAAAATGAAGATCCAAGGGCCCTACTTATATATTATAAGTTAAAGAAAAAATACAGACAGATGTTGATGAAAGCAAAAATTCATTATAATAATGAGCTAATCATGAAATCTCACAAAAAAATTCATACGGCATGGACAATCATAAGAGGAGAAGCTTCTAAAATGAAAAATACTGACATTTCCCCTGATGAATTTAATCATTAGTTTGTAAATTCTATTCCTACTCTTACAAATAGTAATTCGCATCTCAATTCCTATAATACGTTTAATCCTAAAGTTAAAAAAAATATACCAATTTCAGCCTTCAGCCTGTCTCTCCTACAGATATTATACTTCAAGTAAAAAAGTTAAAGTCTGGATTTTCTGAGGACATATATGGATTATCCTCTTTTTTTGCTGAAACATATAATTGACATAACTTTTCCTTTGAGTGACTTGATTAAGATCGCAATGTTAGATGGTTTATTTCCTGATATCTTGATAAATACTATTATTATTCCGATCCATAAGAAAGGTGACAAGAACGATCCTACTAATTTTCGGCCTATTGCTCTGGTTCCAGTAATTTCAAAATCTTTTGAATACTTAATATATAACCTGTTACATTCTTACATTGAAAAGAATGAAATACTAAATGATTGTCAGTTTGGTTTTAGATATGGTCTTGGTACTATTGACGCCATTGAAAGGGTGGTTAATGTAATATATAATGATTTTGAATTGAGAAATATAACTTCTGTCTCTTTTCTGAATTTAAGTAAGGCTATTGACTCATTATCTCATACAATACTTATTAAAAATTGCATATGTATGGAATCCAGAATAAAGAGTTAGATTTACTTAGATCATATATTCAGGATAGGAGACAAGTTGTGAAGGTCAATGGTTCTATTTCTTATAACTTAACTACGAATAGAGGTGTACCACAGAGCTCGGTCCTCGGACCTATCTTGTTTATTTTATTTATGAATGACTTTCCTAGTGCCTTAAGATCCACACTAGTCTTATATGCAGATGACACAACACTAATACTGCATAATGCTAGTCTTGATCAGTTATGTGAAGACAGAAAGAAAGAATTACATAAAGCTAATTTATGGTTTCAAAATAATGAACTAATCTTGAATGTTACGAAAACCGAAAATATTGTTTTTTCTCTAAATAATGTCATTATAAAAGCACAAACTCCCAAAAATGTGAAATATCTGGGATTATACTTAGACCGTACTCTGTTATGGAACAACCACATTGAGTTTGTAATAAAAAAGTTAGCAATGATTTTTTATGTATTGAGAAAGTTAAAATATTGTATATCATTTCATTATTTGAGATTAGCTTTTTATGCTTATTATCAATCCCATATTAATTACGGAATACTTTTCTTCGGCGGAGCTCCTAGATGGAAGGAGACTCTCCTGTGGCAGAAAGAGGCTAGTAGATTAATTATGGGACTTAACACGAAGGAATCATGTAGAGGCTGTTTTAAAAAATTGAAAATTTTGGCTTTTCTTTGCTTTTATATTTATAATTGTATAATGTTTACAAGATTACACCGGGGTGAACGTGTAACCGGATCCCAATTGCACAATTATAATTCGAGAAACAAGAACCTATTTAAACTACCAAAAGTTACATTAACGAAAACTTATAAGAGTTATCTGGTACAAGGTGTGAAATATTTTAATCTGCTCCCCAATGAAATTAGGAATTTTACTTTCGACAGATTCAAAAATAATGCAAAAAAATAATTTTAATTCAATGTGAAGGATATTCCTGAGACCTAGGAATCCTTAAACAATTTTGACCTTTTACCGTATATGTCAAAGGTACACAGTTAATTTTGTTAGAACGTTTTTGCACTTCTTGGTAAAGTGTGCATGTATATGTTATTTTGTATGTTGTTTTTACTTTGTATTACTACAAGACTATATCATCTGTAACTTGTTGCCATTGATGTAAAATAAAATAAATAAATAAATAAATTTCTGGTGTTTATGTTAGTTAATTATTATTTCATCAGACAAGACTACCGCGATACGATGTCATTTTGAGTTGGAAAAGATCGTTTCTCAATACTTTATTATATAGCTTGGCTATTATAAATGTAATGTACAATAATATGCACTCCATTGCAGAACATGTTTACGAGCAAAATTGTAAATCACCCAGAAAAACTATTCTTTCAAGTTTGACTACAACTATTAAGCATTTTATGAAATTATCAAATTTCTTCTGAAACGTAAGTAAAAAGAGCAATATTAATCCAATTATAGTACATTCTTTGTGTACTTAAGCTGATATGTTGTAATTGCGTTTCGATTTCCAAAAGAGAAAGCGGTTTTAGTAGATTTGAAACTCTTGTAAGACATAGTTCATTCAACATGTTAGTAAATAACTTGAACAAGATGGATGTTAGTTAAGCATTGATAACTTTCCAATGTATTGTAGATTAGAACACATAAATACCAACACAAAGATATAAACTGATTATAATGATCAAACACCCTGTTCCGAATGCTTGTGGAATCGAACAATGATTGTTCCAAAAGTGAATTGGCTATTACATTTTAATAAACATGATTTGTTAACAAGCATGATAACACTGGCACAGCTAGACTCGGGAAGATATGAATAAACTCTAGACGATTGGATTTCCTAAATCCTACAGCGAATAACAGTTGAGAACATCAACTTTGCAGCACCAATTATTTTTAAAAAAATTACTATTATAATGAAACTTCTTGTGTAGATGTTAGGTAATTATTATTTCATCAGACAAGACTATCGCGATACGATGTCATTTTGAGTTGGAAATGACCGTGTCTCAATACTTTAATATATAGACTGCCTATTATAAATGTAATGTACAATAATATGCATTCCATTGCAGAACATGGTTACGAGCAAAATTGTAAATGACCCAGAAACGATTCTTTCAAGTTGGACTAAAACTACTAAGGATTATATGAAATTATCGAGTTTCTCCTGGAACGTAACTAGAAAAGCAACCCGAATGTTACTATGAATAATTTGTGTATTTAAGCTTATTTGTTGCAATTGCTTTGCAATTGCTTAGCAAAAGAGAAAGCGCTTTCATTAGATTTGAAACACTTGTAAGACATAGTTCATTCAATACGTTGGTAAATAACTTGAACTAGAATGATGCTAGTTAAGCATTGATAGCTTTAATGTATTGTAGACTAGAACAAATAAATACCAATACAAGCATATGAACTGATTATAAGGATTAAACACTATGTTCCGAATGCTTGTCGAATCGAACAAAGATTGTTCCAAAGTGAATTAAGTATTACATTTTAATAAACATGATTTGTTAACAAACATGATCTCACTGGGACAGCTAGACTGAGGAAGATATGAATAAACCGTACACGATTTTCAGTGAAAATCCTGCATCGAATAACAGTTTAAAACATCAACTTTGCAGGACTAATGGTTTTTCAGAGAATTACTGTTATATTTATACTTTTGGTGTTTATGTTAGTTAATTATTGTTTCAACAGACAAAACTACCGCGGTATGATGTCATTTTGAGAGGAAACACTCTCTGAGAGGAAGTTTCTCAATACCTTATTATATAACTGGGCTATTATAAATGAATTGTACAATAATATGCATTTCGATTACCAAAAGAAAAAGCGCTTTCAGTAGATTTGAAACGCATGTAAGACATAGTTCATTCAATATGGTGGTAAATAACTCGAACAAGATGAATGCTAGTTAGGCATTGATAGCTCTAATGTACTGTAGATTAGAACAAATAAATACCAATACAAGGATATGAACTGATTATAATGATTAAACACTATGTCATATAGTCTGGTGGACTGCTGGGTGATAGACGTTTGTGCTCGTTGCTCTTGAATTTTTAGATGTCAAATAAGTTTTTTTTGTGAAATTATTTCATATTTCAATCCTGTTTTTACTTACTTGTACTCTTTTTATTATATGTATGTATACTTGTATTTCAATCCTGTTTTTACTTACTTGTACTTTTTTATTATATGTATGTATAGTTGTATTTCCATGACTATATCAATATTTCAATCCTGTTTTTACTTACTTGTACTTTTTTGTTATATGTATGTATACTTGTATTTCCATGAATATGTCAATACGGTCTGGCACCGTTTTATGATGTAATTTGAAAATAAATAAACAAATAAATATATAAATGTTTATTAGTTTAAGTCAAATTTGAAAGAATCGTTGCTGGGTGATTTACAATTTGCTCGTAACAATGGACAACAATGGAATGCATATTTTTGTACAATTCATTTATAATAGCCAAGCTCCATAATAAAGTACTGAGAAACGGTCTTTTCCAACTCAAACTGACATCGTATCGTGGTAGTTTTTTCTGATGAAATAATAATTTACTAACATAAACACCAGAAATTTCATTATAATAGTAATTCTCTGAAAAACCGTTAGTCATGTGTAACTGCCTAGTTGCTGTTCCATTTTTATATTTATTTTCTCCCCTTTTATTTTCTTAGTCTCCGTTCTGTTTCCTTTCTGTGTGTTGTCCTTAGCCCTCTTTAATAATACTAAGGATAATAATACTTCAAAGTGTATTGTCCTAATACTGTAACAAAACTTTTCTAAATTAAGTAACAATGTTTTAGAATAATTTGTGAAAATATCAACCAGATTTATTAATTATTATAGATATTATGGACATTTATATTCGACAACGCAACTTTCAGTTCTGCTTAATTAATTCAATGTATACCAGATAGATCATTCAAATTTGTTTGTTCCTTCAACTCCACGGTAATTCTGTTCTGATTCTTATGAAAGTATCATATCCGAAAGCGTGCATTATGTAAGTTCAGTACAATAAATTGGAATTCTGAAATTTTTATATTTCTTTGAACAATCTTGTGTTTATGTTCAGTGAACGCAGTATCGAGAGCTCTCAGTTAACCAGGTACGATTTAAGCCATTAGTTGATAATCCTCATACAGTGCATAGTAATATTTATGATGTGCAGTGAGTTATTTAATGTTTACCAAGATATTCATTGGAGTTTAACTACTAATCGTTACGTGAAGTTGACAGCAATTGATACTAAATTATTTCTGTGTTTCGGTAAACCTATCGTTTTGAGTGATGTGATTTTAATTAGATTAGATCGGTTCATAAATCCGTTGACCAGTGGTAGGATTCTTTCACCAGCTGAGAAGTGATAACTTGGGAAAGGAACTATATATTGAATTTCTGGTTATTTCTGCGTCGACATATGAAGTGACTCCAGCACGTGATTTGTGTGAATAAATACTATTTGTATTTGTGCGTTATGACACTACGTTTGGATTGAGTTGCAACCGTCATTCGTTTGTATTCGTTCGTCTTTATTTCAGGAATTGCGATTCCAGACTACTACTAAGGTGTAGGCCCTACTAAGGTAAAGGTAAGACATGGTCTTTTGCCACCCTGTAGACTTCGAAGTGAGTAAAGACACAGTATGAGTCACATATGAGTCGATATGCGTATTATCGTATGAGATTATTTCCCAAGTAAAGATTTGCGTTTTTCCTTCTTAATCTGTCGCTAATCTGAACCAGCTGATACTTCAGAGTATGAACTGACGTTCTAATTAAAAGATTTAAGGTGTCGCCTTACCGGTATTTCCTCCTTCGATCTAAATTATTGTTTTTCCACAGTGATCACAAGGATCTGGAATCCTCTTTCCCAGATATTCTTAAATCTGGAAGGCATTTATGCGCCGCTCGTTGGGTTAGATGCGTTGCGTGGGTACTCTAGGCTCTTGGCGACCCTATTTGTTTGTGTGATCCTCTTTTGGGACCTTGGGTTGGGGGCGTTTCACCTGTTGAAGTTGAAGTTCTAAACTGTTATTTAATGAATGATTTTGACTGCCAGTCGTCTACGGCTTATTCATATCTTACAGTGTCTAGATCTGCCAGTGAGATCTTGCTTGTTAACAAGTCATGATTATTAAAATGTAATACTTAAATCAGTTTTGGAACAATCTTTGTTCTATTCAACAAGCATTCGAAACAGAGTGTATGATCATTATGATCATTTGATGTCGTTGTATTGGTTTTTATCTGTTTTAAAATACAATACATTGGAATATCCATCTTGTTCAAGTTGTTTACCAATATGTTGAATGAACTATGTCTTACAAGTGTTTCAAATCTACTGAAAGCGATTTCTCATTTTCTAATCGAAACGCAATTGCAACAAATAAGCTTAAATACACAAATTATTCATAGTAGCATTCGGGTTCCCTTTTAAGTTACGTTCCAGTAGAATTTCGATAATTTGTGAAATCGACAAGGATGTATGATTTTGTTCAAATTCAAAAATTCATTCGAATATCTTTGAAACAACGAGGACTAACATAATTGGTCTATAATTTGCCGGCAATGATTATCACCTTCTTTACCTTATTACCGAATTTCTAATGGAACGTAAGTAAAAGATGTAATATTAATCCTATTAGAGTATAATAATTTGTGTACTTAAGCTTATTTATTGTAATTGCGTTTCGATTACAGAAAGAGAAAGCGCTATTAGTATATTTGAAACTCACGTAAGACATAGTTCATTCAATATGTAGGTAAACAAATTAAACAAGATGGATACTAGTTAAGCATTGATAGGTTAGCAATGTTTTGTAAATTAGAACACACAAATACAATTACAAGTATATAAACTGATTATAATGATCAAACACTCTGTTCCGAATGCTTGGTGAATCAAACAAACATTGTTCCAAAAGTAAATTATATATTACATTGCAATAAACATTATTTGTTATAACGCATGACCTCACTGGCACAGCTAGACTCTGGAAGATATGAATAATCCGTAGACCATTGGAAGTCAGAATCCTACAGCCAATAACAGTTCAGAACATCAACGTTGCAGGACTAATGATTTTTCAGAACATTACTATTATAATAAACCTACTTTTGTTTATGTTAGTTTATTAATATTTCTTAAACAAAACTACCCCGATTCGATTTCATTTTGAGTTAGAATAGACCGTTTCTCAAAACGTCAATATATAGCCTGGCTATTATAAATGTATTATACACTAATATGCATTCTATTGTAGGCCATTGTTACGAGTAAAATTTAAATTACCCAGCAACGATTCTTTCAAATTTGACTACAAGTATTAACCATTATATGAAATTATCGAATCTCTCTTTGGACGTAAGAAAAAAGCAATATTAATGCTACTTTAGTACATTATCTCCGTATGTAAGCTTATTTGTTGTAATTAGGTTTCCATTACCAAAAGAAGAAGCGCTTTCAGTAGATTTGAAACACTTGTAAAACATAGTTCATCAATATGTTGGTAAATAACTTGAACATGATGGATGCTAGTTAAGCATTGATAGCTTTAATGTATTGTAGATTAGAACAAATAAATAAAAATAGAAAGATATGAACTGATTATTATGATTAAACACTCTGTTCCGAATAGTTGTCGAATCGAACAATGATTCTTTCAAAAGAGAATTAATTATTACATTTTATAAACATGATTTGTTAACAAGCTTGATCTCACTGGAACAGGTAAACTTAGGAAGATATGAATAAACCGTAGACGATTGGCACTGAAAATCCTACAGCCAATAACAGTTGAGATGATCAACTTTGCAGGACTAATGATTTTTCAGAGAATTACTATTATATTAAAACTACTTTTGTTTATGTTAGTTAGTTATATTCCATCAGACAAGACTACCGCGATACGATTTCTTTTTGAGTTGGAAAAGAGCGTTTCTCAATATTATATTATATAGTTTGGCTATTTGTACAGGAATCTAGGGTGTTTGAGATTGCAGGGGTTATGTTCCCTGATTTAAAAGTTCTATTATTCTCTCTTTACTGTGTTCCGAATACTAAAATAGATATTATCATTGACATTAGCATTTTTAATATGATAAATGCTTACTCGGGCTTTGAATTTTTACTATTGGGTGACATAAATATTGATATTTTAAATATAAATTCTGTAATGCTTTGGAGTCTTTTAACTGGGCATTTAGGAATGTTTTGCCCACTAGATTAAATGCTTGTCTAGATAATTTAATCTCTTCTGTAGATTTATCGAGACTTTTTTGTGGCACATTTTTACCATGTGTTTCTGATCATCTATGTATCTGGGCAATTTTTATTCAGAACTCTAACATATCTATTGAACCAATTGTTTCTAATATTGCAAATGGAAACAATAATAAATCAGGTACTTTTAAAATTCGTAACACTCATATGAACAATATTTTAAACTTAAGAAATTATGTAACTGGACTCAATATTACTTATATGACAAATTTTTCTAACATTGATAAGGCTTGGTCACATTTTATTGGCTTAATTGAATATGGTTTACAGGTATGTTGTCGTCTTCAGAAGGTAAAAAAGAAAGATAAAATGAACTGCAATAAGCGTCATCCTTGGTTTAATGATAACGTGTCTCGTTTGAGAAGGCAAATAGCTTACTGGATGATACAGGTTAAATATAATGGTGCTGGTGCATTATCTTTACTTAATACTTTAAAAAGAAGATACAGAAGGGAACATTTCAAAGCCAAAATTAGATATAATGATTATAGGATTTGTATGGCAAGAAATAAGAACTATACTGCTTGGTCACTTATTAAGTCAAATATACCATCTCAGAAAACACAAATTACTTCAATCAATCCTAATACATTCAACAATTTCTTTGTTAATAATATTCCTTCTGTAACGAAAAGTAATTACAATGTCTCAAACCAAAAATATTTTTAGCCCTTTCCTCATAATTCTGATTTGTCATCCAATTTTAAATTGATGCCATTTACACCTAATGATGATATACTAGATGTAAAGAGACTTAAGAATTCCAAATCGGAGGACGCTTTTGGTCTGTCATCCTTTATCATAAAACATACTATTGATTTAGTGGTCGTTCCGTTAACTGACCTGTATAATTTGATTTTCTACTCAGGTTATTTTCTTTCTATTTTGAAAGAATCTATTATAGTACCAATCTACGAAAAGTGCTGTAAAAGGGATCCCAATAATTATCGTCCTATAGCCCTAGTACCGGTTTTTTCGAAGATTTTTGAATACCTTTTATTAATACAGTGGAGCCCTTTTTTTGATAATATATTAAATAATGCTCAATTTGGATTTAGATCTGGTTATGGTACTATGGCTGCATTACAATATGTTGTGAATGAGATTCTCACTAATATGGAGCAGCGTAAATTTACTGCAGCAATAATATTGGATTTAACCAAAGTTTTTAATACCATCTCTCATACTATTCTTTTAACTAAGCTTAAACAATATGGTTTTAGTGATAGAGATTTGAATTTGCATAAGACATATTTAATGGACAGGAAACATAGGGTTAAAGTAGATGATATGCACTCTGATCCACTCATCATAAACAGGGGAGTCTCTCAAGGATCCATTTTGGGTCCTTTTTTGTGTATAATTTATATGAATGATTTTCCACTTTGTGTGGATGTTCCTTCCATCATGTACGCAGACGACATTACCATTTTAATTAATGATATTGATATGCATTCTTTACTCTTATTAATTGATACGGATGTGGAGAAGGCTGAGAATTGGATGGTGATGAATGAACTAATTTTAAACCAACACAAAACCACAAAAATTATATTTACGCTAAAACGAAGACTACCACTATATAAGTCGGTTAAACTCTTAGGGGTGCATTTAGATCATGACATGTAATGGAATACTCATATTGATTATTTAAGAACTAACTCAGCTAAGAATCTATACTTGTTAAGGAGACTTAGGAATAGCCTCTCTATTAAATATTTGTATTTAGCTTATCATGCATTTTACATTCACATATTAGTCATGGTATTCTTTTATGGGGCGGTGCCCCTCGTATGCGGGAAATTTTTAGGTGGCAAAAGAGGGCTATTCGTGCTATACTGGGTTTACCCCCTAGATCGTCATGTAAAGGCCATTTTAAGATGTTAAAAATTCTCACCGTACCTAGTTATTATTTGGCCGTTATGTACATCATAACAAATTTAAACAAATTTACAACTGGTAATGATACCCATAATTATGATACTAGGTATAACAAGCTGATTGGTAAACCACACTTAAGTTTGACTATTTCAAATCATGCATATACCGCAGTTGGTATAAAGTTTTACAACATGTTATCAATTTAAATGCAGATGGCACCTCTTCCGAATTTTAAAGCGCACTTAAGGTTCCTTTTCCTTGGAAATAGTGTGAATCTCTGACGGTAGATGGCAATGCAATCTCACATATCTACTATGTACAAATTTCAAATATCAATGGAAGACATAGTTTTCATCTAAGAACTACGAAACATCGAACTTAGAATCACTCCACCAATACCTAGGGCAACATAGGGCGATTTTTTATTTTCTCTATTGTACATTGTTGCAAGGCCTCCATTGTTGGCGAAAAGACAAATTTCGAACATCAACGGAAAGCGTAATTTTAAACGTAGAACTAAAAACTTTTCAGCAATTGAGAACTCCACCATTACCAGGGGCAAGGTACGGGCGAAAGTTTCGTACTCCCAAAAATGCATTGTTGAGAGAACTCTATTGTTAGCCAAAGATACAAGATTAAGACACCAGTGGAAAGCGTAATTTTGTACGCAGAACAAAGAAAATAATAATTAGTAACACTCTGTTAATAACTAAGGCAAGTAGAGACGAAATGTTGAGAGAGTTCCATTGTTGTAATAAGATATAGACTATGTACAAATTTCAAACATCAGTGGAAGCCGTAGTTTTAATCAAAGAACTACGAAACTTCGAACATAGAATAACTCCACCAAAACCTAGAGCAACATAGGGCGATTTTTTGTTTTCTCTATTGTACATTGTTGCAAGGCCTCCATTGCTGGCAAAAAGACAAATTTCGAACATCAACGGAAAGCGTAATTTTGAACGTAGAACTACAAATGTTCAGCAACTGAGAACTCCACCAATATCTGGGGGAAGCTACTGGCGAAATTTTCATACTCCCAAAAATGCATTGTTGAGAGCCCTCTATTGTTAGCCAATAGGATACAGGATTAGGACATAAGTGAAAAGCGAAATTTTGAATGCAGATCTACGAAACTTGAATATTTTAAACAGTCAACCAATACCTACGAAAAGCTACAGACAAAATTTTCGAACTCACGAATATACATTGTTGAGAGACCTTCATTGTTGGTAAAATAATATAGGATGAAAGCAATGAAAAGCGTAATTTGGAACGTAAAACTACGAAACTTCGAAAAAAGAAACACTATTCTGATAGCTAGACAAAGTTACACACGAACTTTTTATATTCTTATTTCTTAAATAGTATTGTTGAGAACCTTCCATTGTTGGCTAACGAAACAGAATTCAAACAGTAATGGAAAGTTAACAGAGAACTACAAAACATTTCATGAAGTAACACAACCAATACCTAGGGGCAGGTACAGATATATTTTTTATTCCTAGGGGCAGGTACAGACATATTTTTTTATTTTCTCAAACTTGTATTGTTGAGCCATCTTATATTGTTGGCAAAAAATATAGAATTCAAACATCAATGGAGAGTGCAAATTTGAACAGGGAACTACGAAACTTCGTATGAAGTAACAGTTAATCAGGTAAAGGTGCAGACAAAAATTTTATACTCTGAAATATGCATTATTAAAACTTTCCATTTTTGACAAAAGATACGGAATTAAACATCGGTGGAGAGAGTAATTTCAGATGTAAATTTACAAATCTTCGAACTAAGGATTCAACACTCCACCAATGCATAGGGAAATATACAGATGATTTTCACACATTCCCTATGCATTGATGGGAGACAATTTCACATTTCACCAATTCCTTGGGCAGGAGTCTTGAATATTTATTCCGAGTGTCAAGGTTGATGAGAATTTCGCAATAAAAAAACCTTTGCTGTTCAGATAATTAGTCCAGCAAGAATAAGACAGGGTAGCAACAACAGAGCGGTTGTCGTTCAGTTGGTAGAGTGTTGGCTTCGCATTAGGAAGCCCCGAGGTTGGATATCAGCGGTCGACTATCTTGACTGAGGCTTTCCAGTGGCATTCCTCAGTCACGCCAGATAAATACCGGGGTGATGTCTTCAACTTAGTCTAGGCCGACTGTTTTTTGTACTCCATGCGGGCCTGAGTCGTAAATGTCTAAAGGTCACAAATACATTCAAATTGGATTTTGAATTTATTCATTACCTTAGGCGTCTCAGATTCAGGACACGATAAGGTGACGGAGAGGATGTTGGAAGGTAATCGGCCAGGGCCTAACTAGTAGGTACCAGTCCGGTATTTGGTTGGTTGTGACTGAGGAAAAATCCTGAAAATCTCTGAGATACAGGCGACCACTGGGATCGTTCTCAGGACTTTCCGAATGCTCTACCAGCTGAGCTACGACCGCTCGGTACATTTGAATAGGATAATACGATTATTGGCTACTTCGTATAATTGTATGGAATAACTAAACTTAAAGAAAGTAAACACGACGAACTTGAGCATTAATTCACAATATTTACATGCTTTTCACTGGCATTTCAATAAGTGAAGTGTGTATATAGAATACATTCACAAATTACTCTTGACATCCTGTCAAACCCACTGTAAAAGAAAGTTGCTAAAGACCATAAAAAAATTGACATTGAAATACTTATCAAACCGTGAACTCCGTGGAGGTCTAGGAAGAAAGGATTCGGAGTTCGAATCCAGACCGGAGTCAACCGTTTGAAGATCCATGATCTAGAGAAATGTACATACAACATTTTCGTTCTACTAAATAGGCATTGTTGAGAAATCTCCATTGTTGGCCAAAGATACATAAAATCAAATATTACTGAAAAGTTTAATTTTGAACAGAAAACTACAAGACTTTGAAGTTGGGGTGCACTAAAAGAATTTGAGGGGGTAACAACCAGTGGGGGCTGTGGAGAATTCTTGTAAAAAAAAGGAAGTGTGATTGATTCCTGTCTCATTGATTTCTCCGATTATTCAAGACACTAATGCAGCTTTTTTTTATTTAACATTGGCATGAGAAAGCACCAAAACGAGCCATTGACTTGGTAAGAGGTGTTTTACAAAATATCTGGGGGTGGGTTCTCAGACCAACAAAAGGAACCTTCTTACTCATTATACAGGCTTTGCAATTTTATTGCCCTGATCGCAGCATGTCTAACAAGGGAAAGAATGACAGGGGGAAAGGGAGAAACAGAAAAAGACCCGTAGTCCCTTTTTCATTCTTTTCCTACAAAAACGAAAAGAAAAGCAAACATTATAAAAGGCGTATCTCCCAATACATGTTGCGTTTACGAATTTCTCAAAATATTGTTTCTTCTGGAAATAGTAGAATCCACACAATTTTGACACGACTTCGACACACAGTTTCAAAACAAGGGATTGGATGCAAAGCTGAAACAGTCAAGTAGATATTTTATTTTATTTTACTCATTTTTTTTAAAACATTCTTTGTTATTGAAATACAATAGATTTTGATTAATCACTTTTTCATCGAGAAACGAGTGAAAATTTCCTTTCTTCTGATATAGTGTGTAGAGTGTGGTCATGTGAGCGTGAGATCTGCATTCTTGAGGACCTAAAGTCCTATGTATGCTACTACGTCTGTTGAATTAGTGATGTTCAGTATTTGCAGAAAATTCCCCGGAACAAGTCAATAGGTACTTGTCTATGAATTCACAGCAATCGTGGCGGAATAAACTAAAATACCTGCATGATCCTAATAGATTAAAACAACACTTACTGAACGCCTGTACCTCAGTTGGCAGAGCATTCGCTTCGCAATCAGGAGACCCTATGTTCGATATCAGTGGCCGACCATCCTAAGCTTTTCAACGGATTTTTGTCAAACGAGACAAATGTCGGGAAGGTGCCCCTATCCTATCCCGACGTTAGCCGTGGATGCCTAAAGGTCATAAAAAATCGATTTTATATTACAACAATACTTTCCAGCGCATTAAGTATATTCCATTAAAACCTGGTCAGTGGAACGTGGTATATACAATTAATAAAGAAATAAGATATGTATTTATTATATATTTTTGTCACTCGACTTCAGCTGGGGAGAGAGGATGGTTTTTGAAAATAAATCACTGAACATGTAGAATTTCTTATACCAAGTTCGAAGTCATTATTGAAAACAGGCAATATTTAGTTACCTCAAGGCCCTAACTGACATACAGGAGCGACCAGGAAAACTCGATATAACACTAAAAATGTTTATATATATATAAAAACCACAGCTATATTCAATTCACTACTAGATGATGCCTCCCCGAAGGGAGGAGATTGGTTTACTGCTCCCACGCTGACCAGACGCGTCATATATATAATCATATTCAGCAGCTTTCTATCCACTGCTGGATGAAGGCCTCCCACTTGTCTTTCCATATATCTCGGTGTAATGCTATCCTTATTCTTGTAGCTCCTGAAAACCGCTTGATTTCATCTACCCATCTTGCATTTCGACGTCGTCTCGGTCGTTTCCTTTCTCCAGGAATCCAATGTAGTAAATTTGTCGTCCGTCTTCCATCTGTTCATCTAGCTATGTGACTGGCCCATTTCCACTTCGTCTTATTCACAGTCTTGATTACATCATCTACCTTTGTTTGTGCGCGAATCCATTCATTTTTCTTCCTGTCCCTCCTGGTTATTCCTAGCATGCATCTCTTCATTGCTCTTTGTGTGACTCTCAATCTTTGAGTTGTTTGCGCATTCAATGTCCAAGTTTCACAGTCGTACATTATCACAGATAAGACACATTGATTATAAACTTTACGCTTCAGACACATTGGTAGTTTGCTTTTGAAAATAAAGTGTAGTCTTTTAAACGAACTCCACGCCATTTTACATCTTCTATTTACTTCATCGTCCAACTTGGCATTCGATGTTTTAAGCTGGCCTAGGTAGACATATTCATCAACTATGCCTATTGCCTCTCCGATAATCTTTATTTCCCTCTTTGCAGCATGTTGATTGTATATTACTTTTGTTTTACTAAAATTCATTTTAAGGCCTATTTTCGAACTCTCATTACTCAGTTCTTCCATTCTAGTTTGTAGTTCTTCTGTACTTGAAGCAAACAGGACTATATCATCAGCGACTGTAGGTGATGAAGATATTCGCCATTAATTTTAATTCCAACTTTATCCCGGTTTAAATTTTGGAACACTCTTTCCAGGACCGCACAAAACAATTTTGGAGAAATTGAATCCTCTTGCCTTATCCCCTTTCCAACTTTAAATTTTTAACTTTCTTGATGCAGTCTAATGACAGATGTGGCAGTCCAATAAATGTTTCGCAGTAGATTGATGTATGGATTTTCGATCCCTTGATGTTCAAGCGATTTAAGTACTGCCGAATCGAAAGCTTTTTCAAAATCTATTAATCCCAAACATACTGGAAGTTCATATTCATTAGTCCTTTCCATAACTTCATTAAATGTCTGTATGTGGTCCATTGTGCTAAATCCACGACGAAATCCGGTTTGTTCTCTTCCGTGGTTAAAGTCTAAGTCTTGTTCAATACGATTCAAAACAACTTTAGTGAACATTTTGTACAGAACAGACAGTAAACTAATTGGTCTGTAGTTTTCGACACGTTCTTTGTCCCCTTTCTTGTACAACAAAATTATAACAGCATTATTCCAACTTCTGGGCATTTCTCTCTTCCTCAGGCACATTGAGAATAATTTCGCAAGTTCCTCTTTCATCTTTTCACCTCCCCATTTAAACATCTCTGCTGTGAGTCCATCTTATCCTGGCGATTTTCAGTTCATCTCTCGAGGTACTTTATCCATCTTCTTTCATTACGTCTGGGACATCTACATCATTTTTTTCTGAGTCTTCATTTCCTAGCTCTTCTTCGCAGTAGAAATTTTCAAATATTTTTATAATTTCTTACTTATTTAGTGTTACGGTCCCGTCTGGTCTCTTAACTGCAATTATTTGCTTTTTCCCTATCATGAGCTGCTGTTTGGTTTTCTTCAGGCTCTTGTTCTCCTCGATTGTATTTCTAACAAGATTATCGTTATATCTTCGTACATCCTCTTATATTCTTTCTTACGGCTTTATTTAGTTCTAAGTATTCAATCCGTTTTATGTGAGTTTTATCTTCCTTCATTTCCCTTCCTTTCTTCATCAAGAGTTTAGTTTCTTATGAGATTTTGCTCTCTCTTTTCTTTCAGGTGCATGCTATTTCCTTGGCTTTCTCTCTTATTATCTCGGTCGGTATTTTATTTCTGCTATTGATACTTTCTTCATCCTGTAACTCTTGCAAGGCGCTGAATCTGTTGCTTAGCTCTATCTCGAATACCTCTCTGTTTTCTCTTAAGTTTTCCAGATCTAAGAGTGGCGGTTTTCCTCTGATAGGCTTCTTTCTCTCACTAGTATTTAATTTCAGCTTACATCTCAGCATCCTATGATCACTCGAGACTCTGAAATTGTTCAAAACAGACACGTCTTGCAGAATTGCCCTGTTATTCGATAGAACGCAGTCTATTCCGTTTTTGGTTCCATTTGGGCCTTTCCATGTCCACTTTCTCTGGGGCGGTTTCTTGAAAAATGTATTTGAAATGAACAGTCTGTTGGCTTCTGAGAATTCCACTAACTTCTCTCCTCTCTTGTTTCTTTTGCCAAATCCACAGTTTTCAACTTTCGTGTAACTGCTTTGTTTGGTCCCTACTTTCGCATTGAAGTCTCCCATTACAATTTTAAGATTTGCTACTATCCAAAATCTTCTCTATCTCCTTGTATAGGTCTTCGATTTCCTCCTGCGGGTGTGTGAAGTTGTTGAAGCATATACTTGTATAATTTCCATACTGTATATGTTGTTTATCTTTACAACGACCCGTGCGATTCTATCTGAAATTCTTTCAATTTCTGTGATTTCTGTAAAGACTTCAGGTCTTTATTAATTATAAAGCCAAC
>JAGDQP010009342.1:0-59560 GCA_022664845.1 Lepisma saccharinum | reverse complement strand
CTTGTTGGTCTATCTTCGGACATTACTCACGTCAGTTGTCTCCTCATCATACACCGTTTTCAGCCTTTCATGGATGTTGGGGCAGAACATTCTTCTGCTATCAGGAACTCGATTCACTTCATTTAAGCTCCATATTTATGGTTGATCAAAACCTGCAATAACGAAAATTGGTGGAAACATGCATGAACAGTCACTCTATACGCTACCAAAAAAAAAGGACTAATACTTTCCGATATAATGATCAACAGGCATTTATTTCGGTATACCCCTCGTAGTTTATTCGGAGTATCACATTTATCTCATGTTCTCATGTTTCACAATTCCAAGACAGGCAACACGATATACTTGAAGAATACGGGCTAGAATTTAGACCTCGAAGTCACCGAGAGGCTAGCGAGCTCGCTATCTGTGCGCTTGGTCACGAGTTCAATTCCCGCCGTAGTCCGTTGAACGAAGTGGTTCGGAGCCCACTTTACTAAAAACTGTAGGTTCCGTCCTTAGAAGCTCACCTGCTCGTTTAGGACGTCAATAACAATTCACTTATCATTCACTCACGGGTTAGAATTTAAAATGATTAAATTTATGAGACCTATTTTACATAAGGACAAACGAGGTCCACTTTGTAAATTAACTTAGATAAGAAACCGTAAATGTGTATCCAGACATTAACACGCTTTTCTCTAGAACAGCTGCCATGCACTTGAATCTTTTCGTGTTTAGGCTTCCCACTTGAATATTTGTCATTTCTATGCAACGTATGAATATTCCCCTAACCAACGAATGCAAGCTATGAAGTTCAATGCAACCTATGGAGTACCATACTCCTCTACAATTTAGGAAAGTTGCTTTGAAATCGTTCTACAGATCCATTACAAAAATATTTGGATCAAATTTTACAAACGTTCGTCACCTTCTGTAGAATCAACTGCTAGATAAAACTTTTGGTAAACTTTATTTTTTATATGGGCCAGTCTAGTAACTTTGGACTTCGGCCCGTCACGATTCACCTTTAGCTGTTAAAATCCACACCCATGCCGGGACTCGAACCCGGGACCTTCGAGCCTATGGCCTACCGCCGCAGAACACTCGGCCACCCGGCCGGCTCAACTGCTAGAGTTCTTTCTCTGTGCGGAAAGTATGCGCCAATTTGTGTACTGGTTTTTAGCGTTGTACACTTTTGGCTCCCTCGAAAGTGTCGACAAAATCGGAGTTTGCTGCCCCCTTGCGAAAATACAATGTCCGTTTACTAAATATATTTTAGAAAGGCGTTAGTACAAAAGAGTAATGAGCTTCTGTTGTAGGTTTATTTAAAAAGTTAAAAACATGTTACGATATTACTTATTTTAATATTTTATATGATATTTTAATTATGAATTATACAGATCAAAACGTAGGGAATGCAAAATTTATTTATATATTATATTAAACTTCATTTTATATATATTAAACTTTATTTGTAAACATACATCGTATACCTCTCAAGAAGCAAGTGTACTAATTTAAAAAATATATATGGTATGTTTCAGAATTTACTACGTGGGACGACATATTCATGGAATTGCTCATTTACAAGGAATGTATGATATAAATAAAATTACATTGAAAAGAAGTATCGTGGCGTTAGATAGAACTTAATTATAAAGGGAATACTTCCTAGAAAGCCTCTATGTACTTGATTGAAAAAGAATGTTTCTTGCAGTAGCATAGTCATGCAAGATGGAAAGGGGTAGGTCTTCAAAGTAAAGGATTAGCTGAACAACCGACTCTCATTTGGGAATTATCGAAGGCATTGTACGTACAGGTTCGTTATTGATTTCCTATGGCTACTCCACTTACATGCTTTGACCTTCAACAACTACCGATAGAATCAAGGAGAGGAACGCACCCACACATTGAAAAACTTCTTAGAACCCTCGGTCAAGTTTAGTAGAAAAAGAACAGAGTTCCTATGACACATTTCGCTTGTAAAAGTAGTTTCAGAGTTTCTAAAATGTAGTTAGAATTTAAAATATAAGGATCAATGTAGGAAATTTACGTGGCTGATATACTTAACGACCGATTAAGAAAAGAGGTTTTGTTTTTTGGAGACAGCGTAAACATTTTTTTTATTTTTCCAATAAATAAATAAAAATAAAAAAGACCTAGAAAATTAAAAAAAAAATCATTAACTTTTCTCAAATAGTAAACTTTAAAAACCCAGAAATAAAGAACGATTTCTACTTTTTTCAAATGTTCAAAGGTATCTAATAATTCAAAATCTTCTTTGGAAGTCGGCGCGAAACTAAGATAGTCTATTAATAAGAAGATAAACTTATTTGAATATGAACCGTAACAGCACTATGGCTTATACCTGTCCCGGGCAGAGTAGTGGTCAGGTTGGTGTATGGCGGTGGTCTATTTGTTGAAATGATATTCATATTCTTTTTTCTTTCTTTGGAAATTCATGTAAAAGTTAGTCCGCTGGTGCCACCCTTACCACTGCGTCAACTTCGAGGAAGTTTTGAACTATTTTGAACGTTTGAGTAAAATAGTAATATTATTATTATGGACTTCTTTTAAGTTTAATTTTTAATGAAAAAGAAATGTATTTTTAATTTTTTAGCCTATTTTTCTTAAGTTGGTTCACAAATCAAGAAGTAAATAGTAAATTCAATGGTGAAATCATACTTAAAGGGGAGTAATCCTGCCATAAAAGTATATAATTTAAGTTTATTTTTTATCATTCAGGGAGTATAACAACTAACAGTTATACGTAAAAATAAAGTTAGTAAAAAGTGCTTTTCTTTATCGTATCTATCAGTCTTTTTATATAACGGACAACGAGTGCAGTGGGGTTCAGTTAGTCCCTTTCCACACGAAGCCACCATGGTTGCGTCACCAACCATATCACCAGTTCGAAAATTGAGCCGGGAGGAGCCGCTACCGTTGTTTTTCTGTTCTCACGTTTACATAAACGCCGAAAGTGGAGAAAAAGAGAATTTTGGATACATCCATTATTACAAGACCGATCACCGAAAGGAATATTCTACACTGTACAATAGTCTGCCACAGAATTTGAATAATATTTTTAGTTTCACGCGGATGAGCATTGCAACATTTGATGAGTTTCTACAGAACTTAAAAGACGAACTGGTGTGGATACGAACATGAGAGTCAGTATACTCGATACAAAATTAATAAGGGGGCAGACTATCATATACACATACCCAAAGTCAGACAGAGACAGAAAACTGATCTAACGTTTTCATGTTTTCAAAATGAATAAATTAGGTTAGAAATTCTTATAACCTCTGTTAAAAAGTAGTGTGTTAAAATACAAAAAACAAAAAAAGTTTTATAGATGTGGAATCAAAGCTAAAAGTTATTTTCAAATTACAATATCTTGTAGCGAGATGTTTACTTATCCCAGCGGCCACCCATTCTGCCAGGAGTTTTTCCACCCAGCGGCCGTAGCTCAGTTAACTGGAGGTTTTGGGTTCATTTTCAGCGGCTGATCATTTTGACTGCAGTTGTCCAAGTTTTTTCTTTGTCACACCAGGCAAATCCTGAGGCTCTGGTTGACATCTCCCGCTCTTTTCCCCCTGGACAACTACCTCACTGCATCCTCTGCCCTACCCTATCCCCATCCGAGCCTGAGATACCTAAGGGCCATAAATGAATTCTATCAATTTAATGTTTACTGTAATCATAGATCTTTATTATGAGATCTATGCTGTAATCTACAAATGTAAAACTTACCAAATTCAGTTTTCTCTGCACGCGAGGCATTTTCTTTGTTTCTAAATTTTTTGCAAGCTCCTCCCAGCATCTCTGCTTCAATTCTCTGTTTGAACATTCTTCATCAGTAATTTCCCATATTCCAGTCCTTGACTGAACTTCAATTATGAAGTTTTCTGTGTCGAAGTGGGCGTTTTCTACTTCGGTATTCATATTTAAGGTGTAAAATTGTCAAATAAATGTGCCTCTGGTGGCTCGGAAAATCGCTCTCGTGTGAAAGCCTTCATTTGAGACAATGGAACGACGTGGTGGCGCTGCCAAATTGGTGGCTTGGATAGTCGTGGGTTGCAGCCACCAGAATTCTGGCCGCGCCAATACCATGTGTGAAAGGCTCCATTTGAAACTATGAGACGACGTGGTGGCGACACCATGGTGGTGTGACAATGGTGGCTCCTTCTGAAGGGGAAGTATACAAAATACCAAAGTGTCATAAAATTCTGTGCGTCCATTCAAAGATTGTCCGGTCAAGCATATATATGGAGTGACTTGAGATATTTCCAGTGAGAAGTGCATCATGAAATATTCTTTCTAAAGCATTACTTTTTACATTTTTAGATACTCTTTGTAACTAAATGCCCAATGTTTACTTTTTCATCAATAACACTCATAATAAGTAGATTTCTTCTGAATGTATGATCATCCAATAATATTTCTGTTTGCGGAAGTGTATAGCAATTTAGACCTTCCGTTGCATAAGTTTCATCGATTATACGCAAGTAATATAAAGGCAACCAATAAAGTCCTGTAGGATTTTGACCCTACACAAAGAAACGCGATCATATGAAGTAAGACGTACCTGAAAAAACAGATATAATTCTCATCAGCAACAATGAATTTTCTCCATCAATTGGACAGGCAATGGATCCACGGTGGTAGAACTAAGCGGAACCGGAACAAAAAATTCGTCTATTGCGCATATAACCTTGTCGAAGGTCCAAACCCGTCATCCTCGCATATGCTTCTCTAACGGATGGAACAAGTGGTAATCCGAAGGGGAAATGTCAGAAAAATATGGGGGATCTGTTAGTATTTCCAAATCAAGTTGGATAATAGTGTTACAGGTGATCTTAGCAACATATGACTTCGAGTTATTCTGTAGCAGAAGGACAATTGTGTGATTCACAAGCGCTTTTCTCCACGGTTTTTAGTTTTCCATGACAACGTTTCAATTGCTGTGAGTACAACATTGCATTGATTGGCCGGCAAGATGGCAGAAGTTTGTAATGCACGATGCCCGAACAGTCCATCAAACACAAATGATAATCTTCTGTTGATTCAGTGATGGTTTGATTGTTTTGGAAGGGGTTCATGTGGCGCTAAACACTGATAGCGGCGATGTGGAGTATCTTAAAAATCACTTCTTATCGCAGGTCAGCACTCTGTCGATAAAAAGATCTTTTTCCTGACGAAACAGCAAAGAAACAGTTATTTGCTCAAGTCGTTTTCTGAGCTGCAATCAACTCATGTGGGGATTACCGTCCCAGTTTATACGGTTACCTAAGCTAATGGAGATGTTGTCCAATGGTTAAACTGCAATTAAATGCTTCTTCTAATGCTTCACATGTTTGGTCATTATCTCCCTCAATAGCTGCTTTCAGTGTCTCGTTGTCAATGACTTGTGGACGTCCTGTGCGTGGTAGGTCTCGGAGGGATTCATTGCCGTCTTTAAAGCTGTTAAACCCCACTTTACTGTCCATTCATTTACCATATGTCCGGTATGTTTTATCCAGCTACACTAGCACTTGTTCCCATTTTAAACTCGCAGAGCACACAGGCCTGTATAACGCTGTTTGGGTTTCCTATGTTTGACCACTCACTGACGTCCCCTTTTAACCGTTGTGAACACTATCAGCCGACTTCAAGAGGAAACCCTAACACGTTATCTTCCTCTTATATGCCACCTTTGAACTTGTGAGATCCGGAAGCCATAGGGTTAGTAAAATGAAGATAATTTACAATAACTTGAAACTCAAGCTATAGAGAAACCATTTGTATATAGTTCACCCTGAGCAAACAAGAGTAGATGAGAAAAATAAATTAGGCAGTTGATATAAATATAAGATACTAAATTATTCTGATATGTTTTCTGTTATGTTGACGACGTATGATAACTTATGGAAATCTCGTGTTAGGTTGGATCATCAAAGAATATGTTTTCTTACGTAGAACAGATACAGCTATTCTTAAAGAAGGTAAGTGTCATTGCAAAGTACTATAGATAGCGATATTTCGGTACGCAACTGCAATGAAACATCTAGAATAGTATCAAAGTGTTGCCTACCAATCATTTCTGAATCACGAACAAATGCATGCAAACATTCCATAAAGAAAATTAAAAAATGCGAATAAGAAAGATCATAAAATGGATTTCAGAAGATTCTCATGTCATGGGATATTTTCTTATTTCTTTAATCAACGTTGCTTTCGTGCTAGACAATACTTTATAAGAAATCTTAAGTTCTTTAATTCAGACTTGGTTTAGATGCAAAGCAACACATATTCATACAAATAAAATATTCTTTGCTGAAACGAAAATACCTATGAACCTTGCATATGAAGGCAGATTTACATATTGAATCAAAGATTTTTAGGTTAGATATAGTGCTGAACTTTTCATCTATATTTTGAACATTGTAAAAGAGTCATTTTGAAGTACATAAATGTAAGTTTCTTCTTTGTCTAGTCGACAGTATCGTGGATTGGAAAATATAACTGAAACAACAGGAAACAAATATTAACATTTATCCCTTTCCATCATATCAGCAGTTTCTACAAAGAAATATTTTGTTAATCCTATGATCTGCAGGAAAGTGAAGGGAAGTTTGATATAAGTTTCGAAATCAAGTAATAATCATGTTTGTAGTAACTTTGTGCGTTGAATCGCTTCCGTCGCTTCGTAAATTTAGTTTTGGAGAAACTTCGGAATTCAGCCATTTTTTATCCTCTGGTGGATGAAGGCCTTCCATTTTCTTTCCACATTATCTTGGTCTGCTGCAATCCTCATCCATGTAGCTCCTGTAAAACGCTTGATTTCATCTACCCATCTTGCATTTGGACGTCGTCTCGGTGTTTCTTTTCTTTGGGAATCCAACGTATTATATTCGTCGTCCATCTTCAATCTGTTCGTCTAGCTACAGTATGTGACCGGCCCATCTCCACTTCATCTTCTTCGCAGTCTTGATTATATCTTTTACCTTTGTTTGTGCGTGAATCCATCCTGTCCCTCCTAGTTATTCTTAGGATGCATCTCTCCACTGCTCTTTTTATGACTCTTAATCTTTGAGTCGTTTGCGCATTCAATGTTCAAGTTTCACAGCCGTACATCATTACAGGTAAGACACATTAATTATAAATTTTACGCTTGAAACACATTGGTAGTTTGCATTTGAAAATATAGTGTATTCTTCTAGACGAGCTCCACGTCATTTTACATCTTTCATTTATTTCATCCGTTAATTTGGCATTCGATGTTTTGAGCTGTCCAAGGTAAACATACTCATCAACTATTCCTTTTGTCTCTCCGTTAATCTTTAATTTCTTCTTTTCAACATATTGATTGTACATTACATTTGCTTTACTTAAATTCATTTTAAGTCATAGTTTCGAACTCTCATTACACAGCTCTTCTATTCTGATTTATAGTTCTGTACTAGAAGGAAACAGGATTATATCATCAGCGAATTGTAGGTAATCGCCACTGATTTTTATTCCAAGTTCATTCAAATTAAAATTTTAGAATACTCTCTCCAGGACTACTGAAAATAGTTTTAGAGAATTTGAATCTTCTTATTCTCCTTGCCTTATCCCTTTTCCAACTTAAAAGTTTTCACTCTCTTGATGTAGTCTAATAACAGGTGTGACAGTCGAGTAAATGTTTCACAGTAACTTGATTATGCACTTTCGATGGTTTGATGTTCAAGTGATTTAAGTACTGCTGCCAAGAAGACCGAATCAAAAGCTTCTGTAAAATCTGTGAATCCCAGATATAGTAGAAGTTTGGGAGAGGATATATATATCCTCTCCCGACCCGTCTGGTCAGCGTGGGAGTAGTAGGCCAACTCCTCCTTTCGGGGAGAGGCCTCATCCACTAGTGAATTGAATATGACTGTGATTTATTATATATACGTGTATATATATATATATATATATATATATATATATATATATACGTTTCCACTTAGCATATTATCTAAAAATTATTCTATGAAAACGATTGTATTGATAAAGTAATTAAAGCACTTAAAAACTACAGAATCACTGAAGCATTATTAAATATAAAGGAGTTGTCGGAGAGGACTAAACATACATTGGCAGTACAGTAATGACATACATGAAGTTTTATTTAGTTCAAGATTTTTCTTAAGTTTCTGAACATTTCTGAAAATATAATCTTGAACTCCGTGTTTCTTATGGAACTATCTTGCTAATTTTGACTTCTAATTTTCGCATTCGAGTGTGTACCAAACTCGAAGTAACATTTTTTTATCTTCAAAGTAAGCATTTTGAACAATTCAAGAAACTTATTAAAGTTTGCCTGTAAATATATATATAAAATATTATTTAGGTTACGAAATTACTTTCGTCTATTCTTGGTCAGTTTATTTCATTGCGAGTGTCAAGTAATTATCTAAGTTCCGATATGAAATAATATTTTTAATGTCAAAATGTGGTATTGCAAACGCAAATGAAAATAACAACAAGTTTCCAAGTATTTTAAATGTGATAGCCACAAGCAAGAAACTATTTGTACATGTCACTGTTCTGTGTCACGTTGATCGAAGTAATTACATTATCACATGCTAAACCTAAATGTTCGTTATTTGCGTGACAATCGAGAAAACATGACATTTTCTAAGTTAAAACGCAAATGTTTTTCATTGTTGTTTATTGCTCTCTCACAAATTGCCTAATGAAGTCGATACAACGGAAATTAAGCTCAGTCCGAAGACTTTTTCTGCCATACAAGATCAATATTAAATACATAGTTGGCTATTAATATCATCGATTCTTTCATGCTTATTTTTAGATTGCATGCATATGGTGCAATACTCATCAAGACCTACCTTACTGAGAAAAGGTTTTACCTGTTTTATCTGCTATATACTCGCAGCTTTGACATCAAGAGATCCCGGGCTCGATTGCCGGTGTGAACACGAGGGATTTGAAAACAACTTAGAACTGTGAGTTCCCAGTCTCACGAGCTTGGTATCGTACACAGAAAAAAAAATGGTTACCGTTATCCAATGCAGGAGAAACATGGAGAACATTACATGGAGAATCCCTATTGTATTTTTAAAATTAATTCTGGTGCATCCTTTCAGAGATTCAAACTTTAGTATATTTAAATACAATATCTTAAATTGCAACTGACAGTTTAATTGGGAGATAATTATGCTTATTGTTACTATTATTTAAATCATCAGTTGGAATGTTTGAATATTTTAATATAGTAAAGTTTGAATCTTTATATACATGTACTTGAAGTTAGGGGGTTCTCTACGTAATATTCAAAGCCAAACATTTGGTTGTTCTACATTGGTTAATCTTAACGGTAACCAAATTAGTTTTTCTGTCTAGAAAAGGTAATGGTAAATCACTATCAGTTTACTCTGTTCTTTCCATTTTAAAATTCACTATGTAAAAGTACTCAGGGAAACAAGAGGCTTAAACATTAAGGTTTTGATGGACAAAGAAGTGCGACTTCATTTGCTTCCTTTCTTTGAATATAAAAGGGGAGTTAAAGTGACTCGAAAACAAAACTTTACATTTATGTATCTTCCAATTACCTATGCTAAAACACAAGTTATGTACCTCGTGTTCATAACAATAAGACGACGCCTGACATTTATTCAACTGAGTTAACCCTGTTGTTAAACAATATTTGTTTGTCTTCGGGACTCGGAATTCATGAAGTAAATGTGGTATCTAAGACTGTCAACCACAAATTTTCTTCAGCAAAATATTCTGATACAGCTTACAGCTTTTTGGTACATCATAGAGAAATTTATCCTTGCACGTTTACTGCACTTCAGCGAGCAGTTGCGAAAGTAAGTTCCTTTGAGAACAGACATCCTCCAAACCAACATGGATTTAAACTCGAAGTTGAAACTGAAATTCTGCGTACTCTTGAGAGTGTACAGCCAGTATTAGATGCGGGATTACACCAAAAATCCCTAGAGTTCTTAGTTGGATGTATCCTGTAGACATAACTATATGGATTACACAAGGGATAGAAAAGGTGGACAGCAAAAATTACAGGATAAAATCACCTTCAAAACCTCTCATAAAGGCAAACTTTGTGTAGATTATTTACATGAAAAAAAAAAACTATAGCAATTAATAATGTACTTTTTAGAAATATGTTGTTATAAGGTTAATATGTAGTCAAACAACGTGGTGAAAATAAGAAGTGTTGCGAATAAATGTGTTAATACATGTATCTTTTCTATTTAAACGCTTCATTAAAATAAGAAAATCATGGCAAAGTTCATTTTTTAAAGAAGTCTAAAAATATGTTGATTCTATCTTCATAAGAATTTTACACTGATCATATGAAGGCAGAATTCCTCCTATCGGATATGCTATAACGATTTCTGGATATCGGTTGACTGTATATATGTGTATATATATGCACGCTACCGCAAGGCTTCAGTAGCGATAATCCCATTTGGATGCTCAATGTTCCATTGGAAAAATTACAGCGAGATCTTTCTAACGACACGTTATTAGCCCTATTAGGTCCTGAGAAACTGCCCCTATCTCCGGAAAACTTCTCCGATGTGTATGATTAGGGCTGCCAATCGTCAGGTTTTAAGGACAATTGTCCGGTGTTCGTTTAGAACTTCAAACCCGGAAGCTAAATGTCAGGTTTTGAGAGATGTTACGTAAGAAGGACTTGCATTCCCCCTCCTCCCGTTACTAATTATTTATGTTTCTCACTTTGAGAACAATTTTCTATTTATCAAATTTATTCTGTGTATATCAATTTTCGGCTTTTAGTTTAATGTAATTTACACAGACGTATTAAATGTGGAATAAACACTAGACGGATTATGACATATTGAAAGGTGCATTATTAATCCTGTAAATAGTAATTTCAAGCTAATGTAAATTTATTTCTTTATATCTATCTTTGTTTTTACTGTTCAGCTATCTTTGTTTCTACATCACATTATTTTCCATGGTAATTTATAGCTGAAATGAAATTTTTCTTTTATTACATTTTGTTATCAATGGAAAAGATGTCTTACAAACTTCACTTAATTGGTACTGAAAAAATAAAATTTCTTCACATTTCTGTGAATTCGAAGCCCTGATTGCATGATTTTTCGTCAGTTTCTTTATCATATTTTACAGGACTTCCACTTCTTACAGGACTTTTTGTAGGTCTCAGATTACCAGACATTTGACATAATAACAAACACCATGCGCATTATTGAATTCCATATCCTCCTTTAACTTGTGTTTGAGTATTGAAGTGAATGCAGTAATTATTCTTACTGTTAGTGTGTTACATGTTGAATATCCTGATTGACACGCAAAACTCAAAACACCAAGGAAGCAGGTGTTGCATGTTCGGTTTCCAAGTTTAAATAAACCGAAATGCCCGGTTTTTAAACAATTTGTAGTTGGCAACCATATGTATGATCTATATGGATTTGAACTTGTCTGGGCGAGACCTTTCCAACGACACCTCAACCACCTTCCTAGCTCTACTAGTCCTGAGTTGAAAGTTTTCGACAGACGGACAGAACGGTCCTTTAAAGTTTCACAACAGTTACTGCGGAAGCCAAACATGACACTGTTGCAATAATAAACTAGCAATACATTTGAGGATCACAGGAAAAGAACGTGCTTTGTCCAGTTGTGTCCAAATTGATATAAGAGTGCCGCCATCTGTTTGTTCTTTGACGAACTTTTTTTTAAAAACAAACCATCATGCATGAAGATAATGTGAATAATCCGTCCGCTACAAGCTCTTTATGCGATGTGCAGGAATATGCAATGCAAATTCTGAACTTTTAAAACGCTTTCCTGTAAACTGGATATAAACGAACACTTGTTACATATTTTTCTCTTTGGGTTTAAAAGTTGAGCAAAAGCAGATGAGGAGGCTCGAAACATTTGCACTGTGCACCGGGAGAGTGCCATCGGGGAAAGTACGGCAAAGAAATAGTTTAATTGTTTCAGACAGGGTCACTTTTAATAGAATGGAACAATATAATAATTTATGAACATAATTGATTGAGGTAGATTCAGAAACTAGGGTCTAATCTTTGTAAATAGTTTGATGACATGTCAGTTATTGACATTGTTAACATATACTTTATTTATGTCGACATCTAGGATATTTAAGATATTGAGCTTTTAGAATGTTCAAAAGCAAGTTTAATGTGGAAATAATAGATGAGGAATTGTTCTTCAAAAACTGAATGAGAGCTGAATATTTTGTATACTTGATGATTAACCACAAAAGTGTTTATATGTGAATTACTACAGTGAAAGGTAGTATAATTCGAATGAAAGTAATCGATATCAGATATATGCTAGAATATGGATATCCAAAATAAATAGCAGTTTAAAAAAATGTTTGTTCGTAGTTATTCTATATATGGTGTTGAACATTTCAATAGAATGTTTGGGTTTGCTTTAGTGACCAAACTCGGCCAGGTAACTAAACTGTAAATATTCTCAATTTTGTTATTTTCTAAGTAAGTATAATCAGAAGCTAACTTTAGAAAATATCAACTTTGACCAGAGTGACTGTCCACTTTCAGGAAGAGATCATCGGGCTTTGATGAAGACTGCTTTAACGCGTTGATTCACGTTACGTAACTAGAGAATATGTAACTAACTTTGATCAGTCAACCATCGTGCGACATTTACATTCCATGGAAAAGTTTCAGAAATTGGGTGTCTGGATACTGCACGTTTTAAGCGAAATCAACAGAAATCAACGGGTATCAATTTATGCTTCTTTCTTTACTCGTTATCGAATAACAACACCAACCATTCGAGGATAGTTGCTGCTGATGAGAAAAGGTGTGTTTATGCTAACATCAAAACAGACTGAAAAAGAAAGGAAAGGAACTAAAGAGCTATAACAAAAAACAAACATTCCCCATGCAAAAACTAGTGTCCATCGACAGATAGTGTCTGGTAGAACAAGGATATGTCGTGTACTGGGAATTGCTTTGCAGAAATATCATCAGCACTGCTCACGTTTATTGTCATCAACCAGGATAAATTCAAGATAAATGACCAGGAAGACAATATCAAGTGTTGATGCAACACGATAATGGACGCGCGCACTCCCCTAACATGAAATGACAAAAGCTTGGTTGTTATGTTATTCCCACACACATTATTCTCGGGATCTAGGGCCGTTAGATAGGGCCACCTCTTTCGTTCTCTATCCAACAATATCTAAGGAAACTCCTTTGAAAACAAAAATGTTCTTCAATTTTGGGTTGACTACTTCTTTAACTCCAAACCTGAATATTTCTACAGGAGTGGAATCAAAAAATTACCCCAGCGTTGACAGATAGTCATAGGCAGCGATTCTGCCCCCCGTGGGGGTTGAAACCCCCGAATTCTCCAGCACACCCCGACTTTAAAATTTTACAGACAAAAATTGATAGAAACCTGATAGGGGTGTTCACTTTATCAATAACTCTAAATTCTTTGTATATCAATGTGTGTTTGGGTTCCTATTTGAACTTATGAGGGTATAGTATAAACTTAGTCTCCGTTTGTCTGAATTGCTCCAAATCAAAATGTGTCCGCACATCAAATGGAGACTACAAAAGACATACGTACAAACCCGTTCTAGAGCTGTTATTATCACTCTTGAGGAGCATCATAGCGTCCAAAGAAGCGATAATAAGCTTCATCTCATAGCAAACTGCTACACAGAAGCAAAGACGTAATATGAAAGAAATTAGGTATTTTATTATTAAGAAATCAGAGATTAATACGATTACACAACACGTATATCATTGTTTTTTTTTTTTTACAACTAGCCATTCTGGCTAGTATCCTACCAGAAGGTTATGCCCTCTATTAGGAAAGTGGTGTTAAGGAATTGGGATAGGTGGTATGGGAGTTGGTCTAGGAGGTGTTTTCTTAATTCTTTATTTATTTCTTTATTAAAAATTTCATCATTTTCGTTGCTTTATTATTTCAATATTAGTCATTATGATCTTTGATCACAATCATTTGGTCTTGTAATTGATGAGGTGCAATGCATAAAGACGTCACAGTCACTTAGGTAATGTTAGACTAACAGATGCAGGTTATCTTCTCGCCCCGGGGCAACACGGGGCATTGATGTAGACATTGGGTGCCCTGTTAAAACAATAGGTTTACTGTGCAACTGATGGTATGATGAATGGTGGAGGTGGATCAAGTCGGTAGGAATTGGTCAAAGGTACATCGGGATCATTAGGGGGTAAGGTGTAGTGATATATTGTGAAAAGGAGGGAGAGAGGAGTATGAGAATTCGGCGTAGCTATGTCGTAAGCAGCGTTGAGATTGATGGTGTCTGTCAATAGAGGGTGTTCAGGGTGCAAGCGGGTACGAATGTATTTCTGGCGGAGATGTTCTAGGTGGTAGAATATGTGGAAAATCCATTCGTTGGTATAATTCACGGGTGGGACTCGGTAGTTTTATGCGATACGCTATGCGGAGTGCATGTCTCTCGAGAATTTTAAGTTTTCCATAATAGGATGCTGCTGCACCTATCCAGGCTGTGTGTCCGTATTCCAGTATTAGTCGGAGAAAGACTTTGTATGTATTTAAAACTGTAGAGGGACGAAGACCCCATGAAGTGCCGGTGAGTCTGTGTAGCAAGTTTAGCCGATTGTATGATTTTGTTGTGACATATTGAAGATGAGGTTTCCATGTCAGATGCTTGTCAAAAGTGATTCCTAAATATTTAACTGTGCTGCTTGGTCGTATAGGTGTTTCATGAACATGAATATTAAGTTTGGTAGGGTTTCGATGTACTTTGGAACGTTTATTGCGTGGGAGAAATACGATAGCCTGTGTTTTTGTTGAGTTAAGCTTCATTTTCCATGTTTGGCACCACTGTACAAAGTTGTCGATCGCTGACTGGAGATGAGTGTTGATTTGGTTTATGATTTTTCCGAGAGCGAGGTATGCTGTGTCATCTGGGTATTGAAACAGAAATACGTTTTGAGGCGGTATGGGGATGTCTGCTACGAATAGAAGATATAGAAGTGGTGAAAGGGCTGATCCCTGAGGTACTCCTGAGTGTATAAAAACTGGATGAGAGAGGGAATCGTGTATTGAAACATAGTTGAGACGGCATGACAAGAAATTGTAGATAAAACGAACAATGGCTGTGGGAAGATGGAAATTCAGAAGTTTACAGATGAGTGCTGGGTGCCAGACTTTATCAAATGCCTTTTCAAGATCAAATAGTACGAGGCAAGACGGCTTAACTGAATTAAAGTGATTTGTGATGATATTACATAGTCGAAGTAGCTGGTCGTTAATGCTAAATGAAGGTCGAAAGCCGGCTTGATGAACTGGTAGTAGTTGGCGTTCAGATAGATGTAGATGTAGACGTTTGACGATGATGCGTTCTAGGACTTTGGAATATACGGATGTCAGTTGGATGGGTCTATAAGAAGTGGCTTCTTCTGAAGGTTTACCAGGTTTCAAGAACATCAACGTTTTGGACATTTTCCAAGCGGGGGGCATGTATCCTGAGCGAAGAACGAAGTTGAAAATAATGGCCAGTAGATGGAATAGTACATAGGGTCCTTCTTTGAGATGTCGGTATGAAATTTTGTCCATGCCAGGAGCGTAATTGCGCTTGTTTTTTGAGAGTATTGCTGATTTCGTCTATTGTCACTGGAACTGTGAGAGGTGTGTTGGATAATTGATGATTCGAATTGGGTTGAAGATGCGGTGATGCAAAATTAACACGAGTAATAGGATGATGTATATAATGGCGTTCTTCAGGGAATGGTGTGAAAATTTCCTGTAGGTGCATAGCAAAGACATTAGCTTTCTCTTCATTTGTGTGGGTTGGAGTGTTATTGTGTATGAGGGGATATGGAGTTTGTGAATTCTTGCCAATGAGAGTGTTGAATCGTCGCCAGTATTTCGTAGGATGTGAGGTTTCCGCTAAAGAGTTACAAGTTTTCACCCAACATCGTAGCTTATATGCCTTGACATAATTCCGTACGGTTCTCTGTAGCTGTCTGTGGTGGTGAAGTGAATCGATGTTGCCTGTTAGCTGATAGTCTCTGAAGAACTGCCTGGAACGTTGTATCATGGCTAGATATTGTTGAGGAAATTTAGGTTTGTATTGTGCGTGATTCGTTTTTGGAATATAGAGGTCGGATGCTGCATGAATAGTTGTGGTGATATTGTTTAACGTGTGATGCAAGTCTTCCTCCGATTCGACGGGTCCGAGGCCATCAAGATGTTGAGTGATATAAGTCATATATTCGTTCCAGTTTGCTTTGTCCCATCGAAGAGTGGTGCGTGGGATCATGTTTGCAGTATTATTATGAGGTTGGGTACAATTTAGAGCTAACTTGATTGGTACATGATCAGAACCTAAGGGATCAAGCACTTCTATATGGCATCTATGTGTGAGGTTGACTGAAGTGATAACAATGTCCGGTGTTGTATTTGATTGTGGACGAGTAGGTTTAGGAAGATTCTGTATGGTGCCAGTTGTATGTGTTGTTATGAAGTTATAAAGTTGGTCTTTCTGACGGTCAGAGCGACTATGAATATTAATGTTTGCCATTATGATGTAGGTGGTAAAGGTGTTGGATATAAACTGGAAGAAGTTAAGCGGTATAGGATGGTTTGGGCGCACGTAGATTGTGATGACTGTAACGTAGTATTGCTTATCATATAAAGTTGCTATGAGATATTCCGGCAGGTGGTTTATAGGTGCTGTATACTGTCGGTGTGCAACTGTGGGAGAAAATCCTATTGCCACCCCACCATTTGCACGATGTGCTAGTAATGTGCTATCTTGTCTGATGATTTTGAAATCTGGAATGGTGCATTGATCCTTCGATTTGAAATGTGTTTCATTGAGAATGAATGTATTAGCATGTTCCTCTATGAGCAGTTGTTGAAATAGGAGTTTGTGTTGATTAATTGACCGTATATTAACAAAGACAAAGACTAGTGCCATGATGTATGTTAACAAGAGGTGGTTAGACTTCGGTTTCGAGCGGATTGCTGTGAAAATGAACATATGGGCCATTGTAGGTAGCATAGAATTGAACATGGAAGACTATCTTAGCCGCTAGTTGTACCTGTTGTAATACGTGAGGTCTCTGGAACGGTTGGATATTTTGTAGCGTGAGCGTGATGAAGTTGAGAAGTTGCTGGATAGTGATAGGTTGATCGATAGCTACATTTCTTGGTTCTGAGTGTGAGTGAGTTTCATGACTGCGTAATGGTACTACAAGGTCAGGTTTTGTTTCCACAGGAGGTGGTCTTTGTTTGCAGCGGTAACTGTATGTCGGGTGTGGTTCTTGGCACGTGGAGCATTTTGGTGGTTGTTGGTTGTTCGTACAGTTCTTAGTCGAGTGAAGGCCGGAACAGTATCCGCATTTGGTTTGGTTTGTGCATTTATCAGTTGTATGAGTGTTGTATTCCTGACACTTTTCGCACCGGACAGGCAATGGTGGAGCAGTACGAGATGGTTCGACTTTATACCTTCGCCTATATAGTACGCGCCTGTTTCCAATAGGTGGTCAATGGTTTCCTGTGAATGCGTTAGTACGCGTATCATATATGTTGCTCCGTTGTTATTTCTGATGCGTAAACATTTGACAATGTCGTGGCCTTCCGCTTTGAGTTCATCTGTGACTTCCTCGTCCGTATAGTCCGGATTTACCCCCCTGATCACGACTGACAATGTTGGTGTTTTCCGTGGAGGTGGCTGTTGTCTAATGGTTTTCGCAGATAGTTTTGTTAGATGAGCGTTCGTCCCGAAAATTTCAAAGCTGACTTTGTTTCTAATGATTGTTGCAAAATGTTCGTCCTGGGACTTTATAATCATGCCATTTCGTGTAGGTACAATTTCGTAGATCTGTGATCGTGGAAGGTACTTTGTGACCTGTATGAGAAGGTGCTTTGGATTCTGAAATTTCGGTTCGAAGTTGCTCAAGAGAAATGAATGAAGTTTTGATGTTGCTTTGTCCTCATGATTAGTGACGTCCATCGAATTAGAGTCTTCAGAATTAGAATTACTTATGGTATGACTGCGTTTGGTCGGTGGTGAAGGAGGTGGAGTGTGCTCTCGTCTCTTTGGAGAACGTGACCGTGAGCGTGGTCGTGAAGATGATGCTTCCAAGGTACGTCTATGGCGTGATATTGCTCCTAATGTAGAATATGGTGGTGGTCCGGTAACAGTCTGTGGCAAGTTCTGATGTTGTCCTAGTGGTAGTTGATTTTGATTTGACATGATGATGACGTAGGGCCTTAGCCCTTGGAATACGAGAAGTTGACCAGTAACTACAGATGAACAATGGTTAACTGATGTGTACAAGAAAATGATCAGTCTCTGTGCAATGACTGCCTTCTCAATCTAACTGCACCCTCCGCCACTGAACAGTGACGTCAATCTTATTGTACTCGTACACGTGTTTTTTCTCGCTTGCGTATGCTTCACAAGGTCCTCGAGAACACGTTAACAAAGCACAGATAAGCTAGGTTAAGTTATGTATCAATGTTCCCAGTACAGACTATTTACATTCAGAGGACCACTATTCCATTGCGCTAGATAGCTTTTAAAACGAGTGTAGATACATATAACTATTTAAAAACACTTTTAAATATAATGGCTTGACATTATAAAGTCTTTTACCTTTTTGTTAGATGCCAAACAAACAATTCGTGACTCTAATTCTCTTCTTATATGCGGCGACATGAGAAAAATGTGCTGCCATCTGTTGAACAACACCGAAACTATTTGGAGCTATATAACAATTAACAAAAAATTGAACAGTAATAAATCCTTTTCTTTTCTGTTTTAAACTCGATGCACAAAATGAAATTAATATAAAGCAGCTAAGAAATATTAAATCTTTTGTTCTATTGATAAATCATATTATTATAGTCAATGGCCTATAAAACCGTGCAAATTTCCAGTTACACCCTCTGAATTTTGTTTTTACACCCCACAAACTGAAAATCCTGGCGGAATTTCCTTGTCATAGATAGTGTTGCCCATACCTCTCTACATGTAGTGGTTCCTGAGATTATATTTTTGGATACGCACGAACGGATAGAGTAAGTGGGATTATAAGTTCCCTTTTTGTTAACTACATACACTATGAAGGAATATAACAGGGCGCATGGATAACATCATAAGGCAATGAAATATCTAAATTTTATTGTCAAAACTAGTATCCTTTTAAAACTAAGTACCGAAAAAGACTGACATGTTTTTCGTTTTCGTTCAGAACGAGAAAGACAACGGTTATTTACTGAAATTGTCATTCAGAAAACGGGTGGAGTGTGCAGGGCGTTATATGTCTGATAGATGTAGGGGATGGAATTCATGCACAAGGTAGGTGTACCTATTAGAGTACTGTACATAAATACACTGGGTTACTTCCTATATAAAGCAATTGTATTGTATATTTATTTGATATGTTATTATATGAGTATTTCAGTATCTTATAATAAGACATGGCATTACAGGGGGAGGGGGCTATAGTGAACTACATCTCCAAAAATCTATCTTAGCCTTTAAGTTTTATCAGTATTCTTTATTTTACACATATGTCATAAGCTTAAGTCAGCCCCCGACTATTTAGGGTCAGTGCTAGCGACCGCTAAACTTCTATTCAGCGCTAAGTTGAGGTCAGCTCTTATTGGCTAAAATCAGACTTGGCCTCAATTTAGCGATGACTAGAATTTTAGCGGTCGATTATAAAACTGATTGTAGACACGCCACCTCCCTTATTGAAACTTACTTCTTCGGCCAAAATCACGATCTCCAAAGCTAGAAAAGAACTTCAGTTAATACAACCACGAAAGTGAAAAAAATATGAATTGCTCCAATTAACTGAGAAATAACACAATGTGACTTTAAATCGCGTCTATAAAGACGAAAATTATCTTTTAAGTTTCGAAATGGAAACCATCATTCAATACTGACGAAGGATATAGTAGTTGTGCAACTAGTCTTCAGGTATCTTGTATGGCGTAATGGAATAATGCGTAGAAACAATAGTTTTAGAATTGAATCTGAGGTCTTCGGTTCGAATACCCTCGTCTTAGCATTAACTATGTTCGCACTTTCATTTTGAATATAGCAGGTGTAATTTTACAGAAATATTCTAATTTGCCTTCCAAAACTTGGATAAAATGACTAGCTCCCAAAAATGTATTAGCCTGCCAATTTTAACACTTGAAATTAAGTAAGATCTTGAAGGAATCCAGCGAACATGTAAGTTAATATGGCCAACTGTCGAGTACAATCCAGATCCGCCGATGAGACAAGTAAGCCCATGAGAAACTACTGCCGTTGTAGCAACTATTTATTATTTACTACTTTCTTCTTCGTATTATTATTGTTAGCACCCTTGCATGAACGGCAGTGAATAAGGAAAGATGTACAGTTTGTCCTACCCACCATTCGTCCTCGCTCTAGGTCTCAGCAATTATAAGTCCGACAGAGATAAGCCATACCACCATTGGATTTCAAATAGTCAGATAAGATTAGGGAAATATGACTGAGTCTAAAACTGGGAGCTTTTTTTTTTTTCATTTGCTTAGTTTTCTCCATTGCACGACGCTTAGTTTTCTCCATTCTTCATTTCAGCCTGATCCTCAGATGCATAAATTCCTTAAAATAAATTCAAATTCAACGTATCGGCGTATCCCATAAGTAATGTCGTAAATGCGATGACCGCTGCAATAACGCTGTCTGACGAGCGAATACTGAAGTACCAGTGCACATATAGTGCTGTTAATTGTGCAGCAATGTGTATAAGGATAACGGTCTATTCCACGTTTTAGAAGTGTGACTTGTGTTTGATCATGGCAGTGTCGAAGGACAAGATACTGAACAGCGACATCCAGCCAGCGCAGAAGCATGAAACTTCAATGCCGTATATGGTCAGTGTGCTGTGGAAGTGCCAGGGGTTGTTCCAGAGGTTTCGATATGGGGACACCAGCCTCACCGATAAGCACGAATAGGGAGACATGTGCAGCTGGATAACGATGTCCTGAGAGCAGCGGTGGAAGAAAATCGAATGCAAACTGTTGAAGAACTAGCCAGCAAATCCCATGTCACGCATTGGACCATTCACCGTCGTCTGCAGGACTTTGAGTACGTGTCGAAGCTCGGAAAGTGGCAGCGAGTGGACAATTCCCTGCTGACTCGTTACAGAAGTGAGCCATTTCTGGACAGAATGGTGACAGGGGATGAAAAGTGGGTTATCTACCATAACACTACATGCAAATGGCAGTGGGTATCTAAAGGGAAAAGGGGAACGCAGAACCTGTGCCAAAACGGTATTTTAACTCCTGTAAAGTTATGTTGAGTGTTTGGGGGGACAATCCATTTTGCGCTCTTGCAACGTAACCAGACCATCAACGCAGATGTCCTTTCAATAGCTTGAACGCCGACGGACTGCATTGTTGGAGAAATGTCCTGTTCTAATTAATCGCAAGTGTGTTCTCATCTACCGTGATAACGCGCGCCCACACACAAGAAGGACCTGTAATAAGATCGAGGAATGTGGCTGGGAGAAACTCCCTCACCCGGCGTTTTCATCAGATCTTTCACCAACAGACCACTGTCTTTCTCGGAGCCTGCAATGCCACCTTTACGGGAAAACAGTGTAAAATGAGGATGACGTGCGATGAACAGTGACCCAGCTCGTTGCCTCCAAAACCGTGTGACTTCTTTCAGCGGGGGATTCAACAACTGGTTGACTGTGCCAGAGTGTTGTGGAGTCCGATGGAGACTATTTTCCTGTCTAACGGAAGTGTTCCAGGTAAGTTATCGTTCTTTTCCTCACGGTGCAAAGATACGATATTACTTATGTGATAATCCGATATTTTAATTTGGACTGTTTGTCCCTCCCAGAGATATTAGCAACTACAGGTCACACAAAGATGGGCCATACACTATAGGATTCCTCATGGTCTGAAATGGTGAGGAAATCTGTGTCTTTAAAACTGGCAGGTCCTTTTCAATAGCTTAGCATTCTCCATTCGTCCCCTCTCCTTAAATTTTAGTAACTACAAATCAGACAGAGTGAAGCCATATACCGTTGGATTCCCCGTGGTGTGAAAGGATGGTGAAAACGACGACTTTGACTTTTTGGATAGTTCTTAAAAGAATAGTTTTTTTATACGAGAACGCCTTGGTTTTGTGTATAACAAAACCACTAATTTGCTTATTATAATTATTGTTTTAATGATATGTTTGACAATATGATTAACTCTGTTTTGTTCGTAGGAAAGAACTCTGGGGTTGATCTTAGCCCTGTCTCACACTAGGCGACTTGGCACCAAGTCAGGCACCAAATCGCACCATGCTTTCCTGTGGAGCACAGCACACGAGGTGACTTGGTCGCAGAGAGAATTGCAATCTTCACGATTCCGAAAGCGATGCCGCCCCAACTCTATTCTTCGGAGTAATACAATTCTTGTAGAAATTTTCAAATATTTTTATAATTTCCTCCTTATTTCTGGTTACGGTCCCGTCAGGTCTCTTAACTGCAATTATTTGCGTTTTCTCTATCATGAGCTGCTGTTTGTTTTAATTCAGACTTTTGTTCTCGATTGAATTTCTAACAAGATTTTCGTTGTGTCTTCGTACATCCTCTCTTATTATTTTCCTTATGGTTTTCTTTAGCACTACGTACTCAATGCTCTTTATGTGATTTTCCTCTTCTTTCATTTCCCTACTTTTCTTCATCGATAGTTTATTTTCTTCTGAGATTTTGTTCTCTTTTTATGCCTGATATTTCCTTTGCCGTCTCCCTTATTATCTCAGTCATTATTTTATTTATGCTATTGATATCTTGTTTGTTTTCTAGCTCTTCCAAGGCGCTGAATTTGTTGCTTAGTTCTATCTTGAATGTCTGTCTGCTTTTCAATAGATTTTCTAGAACTAAAACTGGCGTTTTTCCTCTCATAAGCTTTTTTCTCTCAAATCTACTATTTAGTTTCGGCTTACATCTGACCATCCTATGAGCACTTGAGATTTTGAAACTTCAGAACACGTCTTGAAGAATTTTCTATTATTCGATAAAACGTAGTCTATTTCGCTTTGAGCCCCAGTTGGGCATTTCCATGTCCACTTCCTCTGGGGCAGCTTCTTGCAAAATGTGGTAGAAATGAACTATATATATATATATATATATATATATATATATATATACACATACTATACACACCAGGTGTATGCATAAGTAATTTCCGGTTTACCTAAGAGATGGCGCCAGCGAAAAGTACGCAGCGTAATTCATTTGACACATACGTCATTTTGTTCGTCTGATATTAAACTACAAACACACACAAGTTGAGTCCGCCAAAAACTAGCGTCTTTGTTTTATCGTTCAGTGATCATGTCGAAGTTTGTGTCTGAAAAAGAACATTTGTGGCACGCATTGCTTTGCGACCCGAAGACATGACAAAGTGATTGTGTTACACGACAATGCGCCGTCTCACACAGCAAAACTAGTGAAAGACACCTTGAAATCGCTTGGATGGGACATCCTTCCGCACCCGCCGTACTCCCCAGACCCGGCGCCATCCGACTATCACCTCTTCGCATCAATGGGGCACGCGCTCGCAAAGCAGCACTTCAGCAATTTCGGAGACGTTGAAAACTGGCTCGACTAATGGTTTGCTGCAAAAGACAAGCAGTTTCTCTGGCATGGTATGCATCAATTACTGGAAAGATGGGCGAAATGTGTAGAAGCCGATGGCCAATATTTTGAATAAAACAACATTAATTTCCCTTGAAAATTATGTGTTTTCTTTACCACTAAAACCGGCAAAAACTTATGCATACACCTGGTATTGTTAACTACATACGTAACTGAGACATTGTCTTATCGTAAACACAGTAAAATATTTCTGATCCGTCCTCCAGAAGATAAAATGAATTACCAGGTGTATGCATAAGTAGCTTCCGGTTTACCTAAGAGATGGCGCCAGCGAAAAGTACGCAGCGTAATTCATTTGACGCATACGTCATTTTGTTCGTCTGACATTAAACTATAAACACACACAAGCTGAGTCCGCCAAACATTAGCGTCTTTGTTTTATCGTTCAGTGATCATGTCGAAGTTTGTGCCTGAAAAAGAACATTTGCGGCACGCATTGCTTTTCTTATTTAATAAAAAAAAAAAAGGCTGTTGAAACTCATCGTGTGCTGATAGAAACATATGGTGAACACGCTCCATCGATTAGATCATGTGAGACATGGTTTCAACAATTTAAAAGTGGTGATTTCAATGTGAAAGACAGTGCCCGCTCTGGTAGACCACAAAAGTGCGAAAACGAGCAATTGCAGGTGTTATTGGAGGATGACCCAACTCAAACTCAACAGCAATTGGCAAAAGCATTAAATGTGTCACAAGAAACAATCAGCAGACGTTTACGAGCAATGGGGAAGATCAACAAACTGGGTAAATGGGTCCCACACGATTTGAATGAACGTCAAATGGAAAATCGCAAAGTCGCTTGTGAAATGATGCTTCAACGCCACGAAAGAAAATCCTTTTTGTATCGAATTGTGACGGGTGACGAGAAATGGATTTATTTTGAAAACCCGAAGCGGAAAAAATCGTGGCTTTCACCTGGCGAAGCAGGTCTTTCAACACCAAGGCCAAATCGCTTCGGCAAGAAGACCATACTTTGTGTCTGGTGGGACCAGAGCGGTATTGTGAATTATGAGCTCTTGAAGCCCGGCGAAACCGTTAATGCACAACGCTATCGCCAACAGATGATTAATTTAAATCACGCATTGATCGAAAGACGACCGGAATGGGCCCGAAGACATGGCAAAGTGATTGTGTTACACGACAATGCGCCGTCTCACACAGCAAAACCAGTGAAAGACACCTTGAAATCGCTTGGATGGGACATCCTTCCGCTCCCGCCGTACTCCCCAGACCTGGCGCCATCTGACTACCACCTCTTCGCATCAATGGGGCACGCGCTCGCAGAGCAGCACTTCAGCAATTTCGAAGACGTTGGAAAATGGCTCGACGAATGGTTTGCCGCAAAAGACAAGCAGTTTTTGTGGCATGGTATGCATCAATTACCTGAAAGATGGGCGAAATGTGTAGAAGCCGATGGCCGATATTTTGAATAAAACAACATTAATTTCCCTTGAAAATTACGTGTTTTCTTTACCAACAAATCCGGCAAAAACTTATGCATGCACCTGGTATTTTGCTAAATAACAGTTGTCAACACGTTTCATCAGCTTGCTCACATAATGACGTATCTCATTCGTTTGGATTTTATACAGGGTGTTCCAACAAAGACCTATTTTAATATGACTTTTATGAAATACACAAGCAAATCAACACTACAACCTATTAACAATGAAATTTCATTTGTAATACTAACAGGTTGATTCATGATTTTGTTCAAGCTAACGTAAATTTCCACGTGGTTGAGTTTTCTGGCTTTTTTATAACAGTACACAGAGGCCATAGCTCAGTTGGTACAGTATTGACTTCGCAAAATCAATAAACACAATCACAAACATTGCTTATATCTATATATCGGATACTACTTCAACTGTGATTTGCTAATTACACGTCATTATGTATCAAATTATGACGTTATTTGTGACAATTCTACCGTAACTTTGAGCTCCTGCAGCTCCGAAACTACACATAATTTTGATTTTCTTGAAAGGAACTTTTTTCTTGTTTTGATGTGAAGAATCACCTACCGAAGCTTGGGGAACTGTTTCAGGGACATCTAAATACGCTTACTCAGATACGCATGTAAATGAATATATTATATAATATTTTAAAATATGTACTATAAAATTGACTTGAATAATATTGTTCCCAGTACACTTCTATGATTATGAAATAAAAATCTAGAAATAATCTCTATTTCATTATACTTTCATTTAAAACGTTTTCTTTATTTTAAAAAAATAAGTATTACCATGAATAACAGTTTATGATGAAGTTCATATTGCTTCTGACGAAAAGGAACATGTTTTCACATATTATAACCAGGAACTTCCAATAATACAGAATTAGGAATGTACAACCTCACACAGAAAACCGACTGAAACAATTTCACATCAGCAAAGTGCGTCTATCCTTCAATCTCTGCAAACTGAACTAACCGTCTCAAATGTTTTGATTTCAAAGCATTATTTATGTTTCCAGTTTAACCAGGATAAGAAGTTTTCTTCAATACTCTGTTACTTATTTCTTCTCACTATTCCATATCACACTGGCATATTTGCAGTTTGAATTGTTATTCTTTGCATATCAGGATAAGCCGTTGACAGAGTCAAGTTCTGAAAGATTTCTACGTCATCTTTCGATTTGTTTCTTTGGCAAAGCATCAGTGTCGTTCCTACACTGAGAGGCGTTTGTTTCCTTCTTACGCAACTCTTGTTCTGCTGCATTATATTTCACCCTGTCGTCTTGTCATAAAGCACTACATAATATGCTGTGCTATGTTTCTTGTGGTATTCTCTATCTCATTATCTTCTTTACTGTTATCAAACTAATCGCTGAAACTTACAACAATCTACTCTAGTAACTGCTTCAGATTTTGGGCTTCTACAAAATCAGAGAAGGTGCCAACGAATTTCCAGATTTCCATCATTTTCTTCGTGATTTCCTCTCTTATAATAATTAAAGCTGTTTTCACAATAACTTCCATTTCAGTAGCAGCGTCATCTTTACTGTAGTGACTTCCAAAACATTGTTCATTTTCAGATGCAGAAGAAACTATTTTTGTCTTCGGTCCACGCTTTCCAAATTCGATGTACGGTATGTTAGTTAGCGAAAGGTCTTTAATATATTGCTTCTAGCTCCTCACTTTGTTGAAAAATATGCCTCTTTAAGGAGTGACTTGTAAGTTTCTTGAATTGTGTTCATATCAATTTGTGAATTTAATGTGGTTTTGCTTTAAATATATTTCTTACAATATTCAGTATTTCTTAATCACATACAGCTCTTCCAACAGATTAAGATTTTGTATTTGGTTCTCTAACTTCCTAACTGCGAGCCTCTTTAAGAAGACAACTTCTGTGGTAACCTAGGTTCTGAGAAAAGACATCTTTTTCTTCTTCAAGAAAGAATAATCTGTCTCTGACTGCTGCATTTTTCCTATGCAGTTCTATGATGAGAAACTGAAAACTTTGGCGCGTTTAATCTGAACTTATTTGGAAGGTTTCTTCTGCGTCATATCTTTGACATTATGCACTAATTGTCATTAAATGACTTTATCCGTTAACCGATTTCGATGACTTTCCACCTTCAATTTTATCATCCTCTGTTCTTAGTCAGCGGTGATCTTTCTCTCAGTTGCTGTTTCTCAACTTTCAGTCGTTCTCTTCGAGGCAAAAAAAACTAACTGTAGCATTCTCGGAGGTAATAAGTATATAGCTGTGTACTCCGAGAAGTTAGTAGATTGAATACGTTCAGCCACTTCCAAATGCCGACCAATTTGTTTCCATTTGCAGGAGTATTTTTTTACGTTATTAAAAGATTGTTCATTGAATTTTGACCAGCATGCCTTTCTGAACATTGTTAGAGGTAATATACGCCTTATCATAGTTGTTTGTCATGGTTGAAGAAGTATATTTTTCTCGGTTTCTCTTTATTTCTATTTGCGCTTACAGTATTCAACATCAACGATGAATAACAGAAAGAACCTACAACAGAAGTGCAATAATTAATGACTATTCTAATTTTCATTTTTGCCATTAAGTACTATTACTATAATGTTACTATACAATTTCTTAGTTTACTATAGACATAATAGTAGTACACGAACGTCCAAATGAAGGGGTATACTATAAAAATGCATTTTAAAAAGCCTAACATGTACAAATGTCTAAAGTAAATGCCACTCAAAGCACTGACAAGTGACATCAGAGAGAGAAACAAAAACGACTTCTTGCATCAACGACAAGAAAACGACTATATTTAGACTATTTAGTGAAAATACCAAAAAATGTTCCTTATCTCATGAGACACATTTATGATTTGAAACATTTTTCGATGTGGCTAACGATTTCGAAGCAACGGAACGTTTTCAAAATTGTGTGAAGCAGAAAACATATCGAAAATCAACTTCGTGACTCAATAAATTGAGAACACATTATATCTAGACAATTTAGACACATAACTAATAATGTTGCTAATTTATTTTCGAACATGTTTTGATACGACTAACAGTATGGGAGTAATTAATGGTGTTGTAAAACAATGTTACGCATAACAGTCATCTTGAAACTCACACCTTCCCCTCCGCAGAAAGGAATCTGCCGACCAAACAACAAGTCAAACATTGATGCCTATCACGCATAACTAAAATCAGTTGAAAAATCAAACCTGGCATTATTTAAAAGTATTGTGATTTTTGAACACCGGAATCCTAAGTCCCTTACTATTAATTAAATTTCTATTACGAAGTGTGCATTTTTGTTTCCTTAAAACGTGTTTATTATGATTTTGTATTCCGAATAGGCTAAATTAATTAAAATACTATTTTAAGCATTAATGTATTAGTAGTAGTATGGCCGTGGAATTGATTTCACTAATTAATTTTATTATTCTTGATAATTAAATTGATCCTTACAAAATGACATCTTTAAGGTATTAGGTTCAGAAATGCACAAACTGAACTAGGAGACAAAGAACATTATTTTGTACGTGTGATCTAAGAAACGTTTACGATAGAAATCAAGTAGTACCTCTAGCTATTATGACTGCCTTCTGGGCAACAACCAATACTGAAATATTGATAAAATACAGGTTATTTAAAATTTTCATCTTCAGGCTCATTAAATTTTTAATTAATCGACAGTATCTGTTAATCTTGCAAAAAAGAAGATATTCGGATAACTTTTTCCATTCGGGTGCCTTGTGTAATAGTTTGCGTCTCTGAATCTTTAATAAAACGCATAACTATTTATATAATTAATCCATTTTACTATCTTAACACGATTATAATGTTTCAAGTGTATACTCGCGCTTAAATCACATATATCTAGACTCAAAGATTCAAGATTCCAAAAGAATTGCCTGAATATAAAATTAATTGAAACTCTAATCGAAAATACCATTAAACCAGAAACATATTTATCCGGTAAGCACAAGTAAAATTCAATTCCAGTGTTTTTTTAATGTTGGTTAATTAACTCCCGTACAGACCTCCATCAGGGTAAGAGTACCTCCAATTTATTGTTGCGCAGAAATAGGATCACTTAAAAAACGGCTACCACGAGAAAGAGGGGCGTTTGTCCCTATCTAATGATACTATTTGAATATTTTCCTATTACCATATGGAAATAAGCAAATTTCGTATCGCGGAGATCTATAGAAAGAGTCTTTCTATATTTTAGAAAGCAAATGTTACATTTTACAGAGGAATAATCCCATTATGCCGATAAACATATTAACATTTAAGAGCGCCCAACGTACGACATAATATTCAAATAATTCAGGCGTATGCGTGAACAAAAATCTATGTGCTATGTTAAAAGACAGCACATAGAATTTTGTTCGCACATACGCCTCAATTGTAAGCACCACTTTAGAAGGGAAAATTTTAAGGTTCGGTGGAATTGAAGTCCACTATGTACATAATTATCTAGGAATAAATGTCAACATGACAGATAGATAATAAGCTTAAGAAAATATACCTATTGATTGATAATCTCAGGAAGGCATAATTGAAGACGAGAACCCGTTTATAAAAAGTTCAAATTGCCGAAAACAAAATATTTAATAAATAAGTGAGGTGAAGTCCAGTTGGAATACTGTGCGTTAAAGCTACGGCTTCGGCAGCAAGCATTCTATTTGGATTATCAATGTTTCCTTGGAGAATTTAGGCGTCACCTTTTCAACGACACCTCAACCACTGTCCTAGTTACTGATTTGAAAATTGTTCCCCCAATATCTGTGATCTGGATTATATATACGGGTTTGTACTCGTTTCACCGGTCGTTTTCAACGACATCTCAACTACCTTCCTAGCCCAAGTAGCTTCTGAGTTGAAAGTTGACAACGGACAGATGGACAGAGCGGTTCTGTACGGCTTTACATTTGCTGGTGAAGCCTAGAAGCGATTTAAGGTTTTGATCTTGCCAGTTCGTGAAGATTGGTGGAATGAAAGTAAAGATGAACAGATTAATGAAACGCCATTGGAAGAGAAAGTGAAAAAAGGCAGTGCAAATTTAGTTTACAGACATTAGACGCGAATAATAGTAAATACCTGGTAATATAAAAGAATAGATGTTCCAAGAGAAACCAAAAAATAGAAAAGTGAAAGAGGATATCCTCGAGGTCAAAAATAAGCAGTGCGAAAATAGAAAATATAGGCCTACAGTGAGAAATAGATGAAAATAGGCATAACTTTTACTTGAGTTTATAAGCTGCTTAGTATCAAGAGACATGCATAGCTAACAAAGAACGTCCTGAAGCAGAATATGAGGAAGGAAAGTAAGAGACTTCTAGAGAAAGGGTATATGATAATAAACTCAAAGAATGTAGAATTACGGTTCAAAAGCAACGAGATAAATCAAAACTAAGAATTCAGAAGTAAACATTGGCTGAGCATTGAGGACGAGTTTAATAACAGAGGTGAAAGAAATCAACATATCATGCCAGTATACAGTCCCAGAGTAACAAAGACAATAATAAATTAGAAACTTTAGATTCGAACATACAAGATACGTGAATTCTTAAAGAATTATCACAAGAAAACTGGAAAGAGACTACATTTTGACCTTTCTAGATGACACTTAATGTGTCGTTAAAATAAACTAAAGAAAAGAATAAAAATTTAAAAACAAAAATAAGTAATAAGAAAGGAGGAAAGAAATAAAAATATTCTAACAACAATAAGAAAGGAAATGAATATTTCTTCAAAAATTATTAAAAGAAATTAAGAAGATTCTATTCAATAAGAAATACTCTAATACATGAGAAAGTATTAAAGTATATAAGATAAGGCGTGAACACAATCTATACAATCTCTGAAAATATTAAAATATATGGTATATGTATACACTCATCTCTAAGCTGAAAGTAAGCCACATCATTGGTTGTTAAAAAGAGATAATATAACTGAGAATTCAGTTTTTCGTTTTCACTAGCCTTCCTCCCAAGATCTTCACAAATCATTAGAAATTAACTCCCACTAAAAATTTTAATTCAACAACAGATCTAACTTTCCTGTTAATCCCTCTATTCCCATTTTTTTTAAAAACCTTAAGTGTTGTTAATTTAAAAATAACTTCAAAGCTTTTCTCACTGACAAACTCAAGACTTAATTCTACTCGATTTTGAGGCTGATAGGGGAGTAAACGCACATCCCAAATCTATTCAAACTCGGTCAAGACTAAACAAATACTCATTCTCATACGACGCTCAAAGGACGGATTCACTATTGCTATTTAACCGCGCTGGCTCAATTGGTAGAGCGCTCACTTCTGATGCAGGGATCATAGGATCGATCCCTGCTCATACCATGAGAGCTTTGTGGTGGACAAACACCGTGTGCGTGGGTTTTCTCTGGGTTCTTCCCTTTCCTCTCATTTTCCTCAACCCACCAATTCATTTCATCATCATCCATCCGGCCTAAAACAAAGTTGCCTAAAGTCTTAAAAAAACTACATTCAAATTGAAATTGAAATTAACGGTATTGCTGGAAAAGTGTCCACGTTGGATATCAGAGACTAGGGATACAAGTCCGTGACTCTCCGTTTCTATATACGTTCAAGAAAATAGAACATTCCCCAACCATTTCCGTAATTTCCAACACTTAAATTTTCAGCGTATATAGAGATATGTCCACACAGTTACAGTAGCACACGCCTAAGAAAATTAATTAGCAGCGATATTTTTTAAAAAAAATAAAAAAAAGCTTAACTATTCACACTACGTTGACAGGCCATTTTGTCGTATAAAAATAATTCTTCTCATGACGCCACCATTTTGAAAGTACTGGGTTGGAACCGTGGCACGAATAACGATGTTTGAGGATTTTAACAACCATTGCACTACCACCCTGGGAACAGATCAACAGACTTTTCCAACAAAGATAACTTTACGTTCTCAGAAAAGATCCCTCTTCTACTGTATTCTCGGTATTTGTCCAGGTTATTCCTCATAGCAAACGGAGTCGCTCATCACATAATATACCAAACCTATCCTGTAAACGGACACCAAAATAAGAAATTAAAAAAAAATAAAACACACAGAAATTATCATACTCATTTAAACCTCAGGGAGCCAAAGAACCTATCACCAGACATTTCTAACGAAGCCCAACTCTTAATTCTTAAACCCTGTTCTACGATTTTCTCGGAAATTCTCCAGACACTTCCTCATGTTGTAAAGGGCAGCACATATCATCAGAAAATCTTGTAAAGGGTTGAGGGGAGCTAAGAAAATGAAAAAAGAAGTAAAACACACAAACCTTCAACCGAAAAAAAAAATAACTATCAAAGATCATACTTTAATGATTGAATTCTCAAATTCAACTATACCTAAGATGGCCCGCTGACCGATCTCCAATGATGTTAAGCTCACCATTTGCAGACCAAGACTTCTGTACGTTTCCTATGGTAATTGTCCATGCAATTTCTCCTGTTGCAACGAGGTCTCATGACATATAAGAAGCAAACCTTGTAAATGGAGGAAAGAACAACACAAATATTCAATCAAAAAAGAATAAAGTAAATAATAAACACCATATCCTTACCATTAAATTATCATACTCCTCTCTACCTGATGTGGCCCGAGAATCGATCACCGGACCTTTCCAACGATGCTAAACTCTCCATTTTCAGATAAAGTTCCTCTTGTATGTTTCATATGGTAATTGTGCAAACAATTTTTCCTGTTACGAGGCGCGCTCATTACATAAGACAGGTCAATGATATAAAGGGAAAAATATATTAGCAAAGAAAATAAACACAGAAGTTATTCACACAAGTATTCAATCGAAAAATAATAAAATAACTATCAAAGACACTTATGATTTCATTATCATACTCACTTATATCTAAGGTGGACCGGACCTCTAAATAATGCTAAGACCTGCATATACCGTGCAAGTCCCTCTTCGAGTTAGTCCAAGCAATTCTCATGTTGCATGGGCGCTCAGCACTTACGAGAGACTAATCCTGTAAGGGAAGTAAACTTAACAAAAATGTCGACAAAAGAAGTTAAACATACAAATCTTAAACAGAAAATGTTTATAATAAAATTCAAGGACCATACCCTTAGGATTAAATTATCTTACCAGTACCAGAAGTGGCCCCGGAACCGATCACCGGACCTATCCAACGATAATCAATTTCCCATTTCCAATGGTAATTGTATAAGCTGTATCTCCTGCTGCAAGTGACGCACGTCACTTATGACACACCAATCCTGTGACTGGAGAAAATAAATACCAAACAAAGTAGAAAAGAAAATTAGCACAAACTGCGAACCGAAATAGAATAACATAACTATCAAAGGTAATACTTTTATGATTAAATTAACATACTCCCCTATACCTGAGGTAGTCCAGGAACCGATGGCCGGGCCTCTCCAACGATGTTAAAATTTACATTTTTCGGCAACGTCCCTCAGAATTTGTAAAAACAAATCGTGCTGTTGCACAGACATTAACGACTAATGTCAAAATCATCCTATAAAGGAAGAAAAATTAGAAAAGAAAGCAAGAAAAGAAGTTAAACACAAATATTATATAGAAAACTAATGGAATCTATGTTTAAATTACCATACCCACCTTTACCCGAGATGGTCCGCGAACCGATCAAAGGACCTCTCCAACGATACTAAACTCTCTATTTTCAGATCAAGTCCGTCTTGTACGGTTATCTTGGTATTTCTCCAAACCATCAGACCTGTTCTAGGGGTGCTCACTACTTACGAGAGACCAATCCTGTAACGGAAGAAACAAATTATCAAGGAATTTAAAAAGGGTAAGCTAAACACACATATATTCAATCGAGTAAGAAGAAAATAACTTTCAAAGACCATAATTTTACGACTAAATTATCATACTCACCTCTAGCTGAAGTGGTTCTGGGACCGATCACCGGACCTCACCAGCAATGATTAATTTCCATTTTAATATGAAGTCCTTCTTGTACGTTTCATATGGTAATTGTCCAAGTAATTTATCCTGTTAGAAGGGGGGCTCGACACATATGTGACCAGTGCTGTAAAGTAAAAAAAAATAGTAAAAAAATAAGAAAATAAGTTAAATACACAAACCGAGAAAGAACTATCAAAAACCATATACTTACGATGAAAATATACTCAACTATACTTCAGGTGGCCCTGGAACCGATCACCAGACCATAGCAGGCATCTTGAAGTTCACCTTTTCAGCACAAGTCCTTCTCCTACGGCTCTCTTTGATCATTGTCCACGTTAATTCTCCTGTTGCAAGGAGCGCTCGTCACATATGAGAGATCAATTATGTAAATGGAGAAGAAAATTAACAAAGAAAGTAAAAAAAAAAGAAGTTTAATAAAAATTTCAAATCGAATAATAATAAAATATATATCAAACACTTATAGTTAAATTATTATACTCACCTGTATCTGAGGTGGCCCGTAAACCGATCATTGTGACCTTTCCAAATATGCAACGCTCAGACCAGGTATAGGTCATTGTACTTGTCCAAACAATTCGTCATCTTGCAGCAACGCTCCCAACTTATGTGAAACCAATTCTGTAAGGAGAGAAAAAAATTAGCAATTAATGTAAAAAAAGAAGTTAAACACTCAAATATTTAATCGAATAAAAATTATATTATAAAACTCAACGACCATACCCTAATGATTAGATTTGCACAATCACCAAATACATGAGGTGGCCCTGGAACCAATCACAAGACCTCTCCAGAGATTAGAAACTCTCCATTCTCAGTCCAAGTTCGCTTCATACGGTTCTCTTCGTAATTGCCCGAACAAATCCTCCTGTTGCAGAGAGTGCTCATCCCATATGAAAGACTAATTCTTTAAATGGAGAAATACATAATGGAGGAAGTAAAAAAAATGAGTTAAACACACAAATATTCAATAGATAAATAAAAAAATAACTATAAAATGCATTACTGTTATGAATTCTCACCTAAACGTGAGGTAGCTCGGGAATCGATCACCGACCCTATCCAACGATACTTAGCTTTACATTTTACGACAATTATCTCTTGTACGTTTCATATGATAACTGTCCAAAGTCCTGTTGCAGAGAAAGTTAATCGCAAATGAGAAAGCAATCCTGTAAAGGAAGAAAAAGAATTAGAAAAGAAAGTAGAAGAAGAAACTAAACACACAAATATTTAATCAAAAAAGAATAAAATAACTATTAAATATCCTACACTTAAGATCAAATGATTATGCTCACCTATACCTAAGTTGTCCGGGAACCGGTCACCGGACCTCTCCAACGATGGTAAACTCTCTATTTTCAGTCCAAATGCGTCTTCTACGTATCTCTTAGTTATCTTCTTCGTCCTGTTCCAGAGGGCACTTATCGAATATAACAGACCAATCCTGTAAATAGAGAAATAAATTAGCAAGGAAAGTAAAAAAGGAGTTAAACACACAATTATTCAATCGTTAGATAATAAAATAACTAGAAAATACCTTACTCTTATGAATAAATAATCATTCTCACCTAAGCTTGAGGTAGCAAAGGAACCAATCACCGAACCTGCCAACGATGGTTAGCTTTCCATTATACGACCAATTCCCCATTGTACGTTTCATATGGTAACTGTAAAAAATATTCCTATTGTTGCAGAGAATGCTCATTTCATATGAGGGAGCAATCCTGTAAAAGAAGAAAAGAATTAGAAAAGAAGGTAGAAAAACAAATTGAACTCACAAATATTTAGCCAGAAAAGAGTAAATTAAGTATTAAAGATCATACTCTTAATAATAACATGTTATGTTCACCAATACCTGAAGTAATCCGGGAACCGATCACCGGACTTCCCCAACGATGCTAAACTCTCCTTTATCAGTCCAAGTCACTGTTCTACGTAAATCTTGGTAATTGTCCTTCGTCCTGTTGCAGAGAGTACTCGCCACATGTAACAGACCAATCCTGTAAATAGAGAAATAAATTAGCAAAGAAAGTAAAAAAGGAGATAAATACTCAAATATCCAATCGAAAGAGAACAAAAGAACTATAAAAGATCGTACTCTTAAGATTTAATTATCATGCTCACCTACAGTATACTTCGGCTGTTCCGAAAACTGATCACGGGCCTCTCCAACGATGGTAAACTCTTCATTTTCAGCCCAATTCCCTCTTCTACAATTATCTCCGTAATTGTCCTTCTTCCTGTTGCAGAGGGCGTTTATCACGCATGAAATACCTAACCTGTAAGTAGAGAAATAAATTAGCAAAGTAAGTAAAAGAAACGAGTTAAATACACAAATTTTGAATGGAAAGAGAGCGAAAGAACTATAAAACTTCATACTACTAAGTTTAAATTATTATGCTCACCTATACCAGAGATCGTTCGGAAACCGATCAATGGACCTTTCCAACGATGTTAAACTATCAATTTTCAGTATAAGTTCCTCTTCTATGGTTCTCTTGGTAATTGTCCTTTGTTCTGTTGCAGACGGCGCTCATCACACATGACATACCAATCCTGTAAATAGAGAAATAAATTAGCAAAGAAAGTAAAAAAAGGAGTTAAACACATAATTATTCAATCGATAAAGGAGTTAATCACACAAATATTCAATTGATAAATAATAAAATAACTAGTAAATACCTTACTCTTATGATTAAATAACCATTCTGACCTAAATTTGAGGTAGCCCGGGAACCGATCACCGAACCTGCCAAATACGATGCTTACCTTTTAATTTCACGACCAGTTCCCTCTTGTACGTTTCATATGGCAACTCTCCAAAATATTCCTCCTGTTACAGAGAACGCTCATTACATATGAGAGAGCAATCCTGTAAAGGAAAAACAAAAGAATTACAAAAAGACGTAAAAAAAGAAGCTAAACGCACAAAATTCAATCAAAAAAAGAATAAAATAGCTATTAAAGATAGGATTAATCCCTAAGGATTAAATTATTATGCTCACCTGTACCTGAGGTGGTCCGGGAACCGATCACCGGATCCTTCCAACGAAGTTAAACTCTCCATTATCAGTTCAAGTCCTTCTTCTACGATTCTCTTGGTAATTGTCCTTCGTCCTGTTTCAGAGGGTGCTTCTAACACTAGACTAGGTAGTGTAAATTGAGAAATAAATTAGCAAGGAAAGTAAAATAAAGTTAAATACACAAATATTCAATAGATAAAATACAAAATGCCTTACTTCTATGATAAAGTCACCACTCTCACCTAAACTTGAGATAGCCCTGGAATCGATCACCGAACCTGCCCAACGAGGCTTAGATTTCCATTTTAAGACCAATTCCCTCTTGTACGTTTCATATGATATCTGTCCAAAATATTGCTCCTGTTGTGGAGAACGCTCATCACATATGAGTGAGGAACTTGTAAAGGAAGAAAACAATTACAAGAGAAGGGAGAAAATGAAATTAAACTCACAATTATTCAATCAATAAAGAATAAAGCAACTATTAAAGATCATTTTCTTAAGATTAAAATTTTGTGCTCACCTACACCTGAAGTGATCAAGGAACCGATCACCGAAGCTCTCTAACGATTCTAAACTTTACAACTCCCTCTTCTACGTTTTTTGTTTGTTAATTGTCCTTCGTCCAATTGCAGAGGGCGCCCATCACCTATGACAGATCAATTCTGCAAATAGAGATATCAATTAGCAAAGATAGTAAGAAGAGGAGTAAAACACAGAAATATTCAACCGAAAGAGAACAAAAGTACTATAAAAGAACGTACTCTTGAGATTAAATTATTATGCTCACCTGTACCTGGGGTGGTCCGGGAATCGATCACAAGATTAACCCAACGATGGTAAACTCTCTATTTTAAGTCCAAGTCCCTCTTATACGGTTCTCTTGATAATTGTCCAAAATATTCCTCCTGTTGCAGAGGGCGGTCATCACATAATCCTGTAAATGGATAAATAAATTAGCAAAGAAAGTAAGAAAATGAGTTAAACACACAAATATTCAGTCGAAAGAGAATAAAAGATAATGCCCTTAAGATGAAATTATTACGTTCACCTATACCTGAGGTGTTCCGGGAACCGATCACCGGATATCTCCAACGAAGCTGAACTCTTCCTTTTTAGTCCCAGTCCACCTTCTACGGTTCTTTTGGTAATTGTCCTTCGCCTGTTGCAGAGGGCGCTCACCACATACAACTGATAAATCCTGTAAATAGAGAAATAAATTAGCAAAGAAAGTAAAAAAGCAGTTGAACACACAAATATTCAATCGAAAGAGAATAAAAGAACTATAAGATTAAATTATTATGCTCATCTATACCGGAGGAACCGATCACCGGATCTCTCCAAGATACTAAACTCTCCATTTTTAATCCAACTCTCTCCTCTAAGGTCCTCTTGGTAATTGTCAAAAAAATTCCCATGATATACAGAGGGTTCATCACATAATCCTGTAAAAGGATAAATAAATTAACAAAGAAAGTAAGAAAAGTAGTTAAACACAGAAATATTCAATCGAAAGAGAATAAAAGAACTATAAAAGATCATACTCTTAAGATCACCGGATCTCTCCAACGATACTAAACTCTCTATGTTTAGTCCAAGTCCTCTTCTACGGTTCTCTTGGCAGTTGTCCTTCATCCTATCGGAAAAGGCGCTCATCACCCATGATAGGCCAATCCTGTAAATTGAGAAATTAATTAGCAAGGAAAGAAAAAAAAGAAGAGAGTTAAACGCACAAATATTCAATCGATAAATAATAAAATGACTAGAAAATACCTTACTCTTATGAATAAATAACCATTCTCACCTAAACTTGACGTAGCCCGGGAACCGATCACTGATCCTGAACAATGATGCTTAGCTTTACATTTTACGACTAATTTCCTCTTGTATATTTCATATGGTAACTGTCCAAAATATTGCTCCTGTTGCAGAGAACGCTCATCTCATATGAGAGAGCAACCCTGTAAAGGACGAAAAAAGTTAGAAAAGAAGGTAGAAAAAGAAATTAAACTCACAAATACTAAATTAAAAAAGAATAACTATTAAACATCATACTCTTAAGATTAAATTATTATGCTCATCTATACCTGAAGTGACCCGTGAACCGATCACCAGACCTCTCCTTTTATGCTATACTCTTCATTTTCAGTTCAACCCGCTGTTCTACGGTTCTCTTGGTAATTGTTCAAACAATTCCTCCTGTTGCAGCAGAAGAAAATTAGCAAAGGAAATAAGAAAAGCATTTAAACAAATATTTCGAATCGAATAATAATAAAATGAATATAAAACACAATATATTTATGATTAAATTATCGTTCTCACCTATACCTGAGGTGGCCCTTGAAGCGATCGCCGCACTTCTAAAAATATGTTAAACTCTCCATATGAGATGTTAAACTCTCCATTTCAGACCAGGCCTCTCTTGCAAATATCTCGTGCTATTTATCCAAGTAATTCTGTAAAGTTAGAAAAAATTAGCAAAGAATGTAGAAAAAAGAATTAAGCACACAAATATTCAATCGGAAAATAAAATAAAATTCATAGACCACACTCTTATGATCAGATTATCATACTCACCTATGCAAGAGGTGGCCCGGAACCGATCACCGGACTTCTCCAACAATACTAAAGTACGCATTTCCAAGCCATATCTCTCTTTCAATCATCTTATGTAGTCCTTTGACAGTAGCGCTCACCACTTATGAGACCAGTCCTGTAAACGGAGAAAAAATTAACAATTAATGTAAAAAAAAAAAGAAGTTATACAGACAAATATTCAATCGAAAGAGAATAAAATAACATTCAACGACCATACTTTTATGATTAGATTATCGTACTCACCTATTGATGAGTTGGACCGGGTACTGATCACCGAACCTACCGAAATATGCTAAACTCTCCATTTTCAGTCAAAGTCCCTCTTCTACTGTTCTCTTGATAATTGTCCAAACAATTTCTCCTGTTGAAGAGGGTGCTCATAGCATATGACAGACTAATCCTGTAAAGGGAGAAACAAATTAGCAAAGAAAGTAAAAATAAGTTACCATGCAAATTCATTCGAAAAACCTTAAAATAATTATAAAAGTTACTACTCTTATGATTAAATTATCATACTCACCTATATTTGAGGTGTTCCGGAAACTGATCACCGAACCTGTCCAACAATGCATAGCTTTTCATTTTACGGTCAAATCGTAATTATCCAAACAAATCTTCCGATTTCAGATAGCGCTCATCACATATGACACACCAATTCTGCAAATGGAGAAAAACATAGCGAAGAAAGTAATTAATCAAGTTAAACACACAAATTAAAAAAAGAGTACAATAACTATAAAAACACACTCTAATCATTAATTATGATACTCACCTATATGATACTGCATGCAAACTCACAGAGGGTATTTCTCATTAATTTCCGTCTTTAATTCGCACACTGCATATGAGAGATCAACGCTGTAAATGGAGGAAAAATAGCAAAGAAATAAAAAAGTTAAAGAAACAAATATTCAACCGAACAAGAATAAAATATCTATCAATAGCTATACTCTTAACATTAACTTATACTTGAGGTAGCCCGGGAACCGATCACCGGATCTCTTCAACAATGTTAAACTCTCCATTTTCCGACCAAGTCCCTGTTGGAATTTGTCCAAAAAATTCGTCCAAAAAATTCGTCCTGTTGCAGGGGCTCGCCACTTATGAGAGACTAATTCTGTAAAGAGAGAAATAATTAGCAAAAAAGTAAAAATAGAAGTCAAACACACAAACTTCAATCGAAAAACAATGAAATAACTATTAAACACTATATTCTTAGGGTTAAATTATCTTACTCACCTATAGATAAGTTATACTCACCTTAACATATCTTACTCACCTTAACATTAACTTATACTTGAGGTGGCCCGGGCACCGATCACCGGATCTTCCCAACGAAGCTCAACTCTCCATTCTTGGACCAAGTCCCTTTTCTACAGTTTTCTAGTTTGTTATGGAGACAATTCCTCCTCTTGCAAAGTTTCGATCATCACATATGGCTGATCAATCCTGTAAATTGTGAAAACAATTAGAAAATAAAATAAATAAGATAATTTATATACGTAAGCTTTTTATCATAAAGGATTAAAATTAATATCATTGACCAAAGTATTATGATTATATTATCGTACTCTCTACGCTTCTTAAAAGATAATTAAAACCTGTAGTGGTCCGAGAACCGATCACTGGGCCTTTCCAACCAAGCTCAACTCTCCATTCTCAGTTCTGGTTCCTAATCTTCTGATTTCTCGGTAATTGTTAACATTATTCTTCTGGTGTAGGGCGTAGCTTATCACATATGGTAAAAACTTTCCTCTAAAGATTCAATTAGAAAAGAAAAATAAAGATAAGTTAGATACTAATATTTTCAATCGACAAAATTTACATTTACTATAAAAAAAACTCGACCAATATGAGTAAATTATCGAACTACATCCTCTATATTGTCGGTGATTTTCTATAAGTTTCGTTGAATTTTGAATTTAAGACTTTTAGGGAACTTTGGCTCTGGTCAGATGAATGATAATGGGAAATTGGTGGAATGAGGAAAATGGAAACCGGAATCACTCTGAAATTATCCACACACACGGTTGTTGTCCATCACAGAGTCCACATGGCGCGAGTCGGGATCGACCTAAGGACTCCACCCTCAGAGCTGAGCGCTCTACCACTGAGCTACCGCGACCTATCCCAGAAGTATTTGTTATTGCGGTAATTGTCTATATTGTCATTAATTGTCCATTCTTCGGTATAGAAAAGAAATATACGGGTAAATAGCTTTAACGTTAATTCATATAATCTATCGATATTTCAACTTTCATATTATTTGCAACAAGTGAAATATCACTAATATGTGAACTATGATAATAGATGCTTACACATTTCGGTTAAGTTCTTGAATGGTGTTTAAATTGAAGGCGGTTGTACACATTTTGTCTCAGCAACAGTTGTTATAATCGAAAATAGAAAAATAAATCATTTAAGACATTGTTAGAGCAGATATGGGATGTTTGAAGGAAATGAATAAGAGGATGAAGATGAATGCAATTTTTCTAGGAAAGAAGTCACGCTCTAAGATGAACAGATAAATTTCGGAATTGTGAACTTGTCTCAGTTTACTGGAGTTCTATTTTTCATGCTTTCTAACTGCCAAGCATTGGTTCATACTGTGTATGATTTATACAGATTCCTCTTATAATCAGAGCTGAAAACGAGTCACTTTTATTGACCCGGACATAGGTGACCTGGCGACTTGATTCGAAACTTGACTTGATTGATTCTTCCTTGGCCCTGAGTGATTCGGGTCCTAGTCTTGTCTGAAAGACCAAACTGACTTTGACTCGGCTACCCGAAACTTGAATCTTGACCCAATTGACCCAGTCCTGTTCTTGTGATTAATTTTATAATTTGTGAGATTCCTTGAGAAGTAAGCTTGTGTATGGTATCTTTATTTTCTGAGATTTTTAAAAATACTGTATTGCTTTTATGCTATTTATTACGTGAAACAAAATTCTATCACAATATCTTTCCGGATGAGGGGTGCTATTTGCACATATCCGACCGTATGTTTGCTCTTTTCGGGGATATGAGACGATATGCATATGTTAATAATATTGTTAGGAACTTATTGGCGTCGTATTTTTCGTGCTCTAGGGGTAACAGCAAGCTCTCGTCGTCTCTGAAAGAAGGGCCAAATTAAACCTAACAATGTATAATAAGGAAATAATTAAGTTTCTGCTTTGTCCTCCAGGTCATCGGGTCGAAATGGGATCACCGGGTCCAAGCACATACCCGGTGATTGACCCAAATCCCATATTCCTGAAATTAACTTCCATTTTATGTGGCGCTTGAAATATTTTCAGAAACCGTGCCATGTTTCTGAGCAATACAGTGTGTCTCAGTGCGAATCTAGCAGGGTAAGAGTGAAGGATGTATTGCCCTTACTCATGAAACAAATCTGTCATCCAAAATATCTCTAGCAATTGATTATGTTGTCAGCTACATAGCTTTTGAGCTTCCGGTAGCCTAACCTTTCAGTGATACTCAACCGTACCTGACCTACCCTAGCCCATGGTCACTAATTTTATATAATCTACGCCAAATAAAAGAAAGCAATTATTAAGAATACATTTGAACTTAGAAAAATTAAATTTTTAAGACAAGAAGATAAACTCTTACTTTTTTTTTTCCAAAAAACTGCACTTTTAAAAACAATGTTGAAAAGGCAAGAAAGGAATTATTAATAATAAATTAAAACTTTTAAAAGTATATTTTCAATAAAGAAGAAGAACAATTCTCACCCGCCCGCCGGAGATTGAACCCGGATTTTTTATTTCGTGAGAGAGCGTTCTACCAATAGCCACGCTAGGCAGCTGGCAATTGCTGCTCTCCGTGCTGTATTTAAAACCCCAAACGTTTACATCACCCAATTCTGCCAAAACCACTTTGACCGCAGAATCTCTAATCTATTTTTTTTTTTATTCTTATCGGTTGGGATTGGCGAATAAGCGCGCTGCCAGCAATTAGGATTTACTTTCTTGAAATATAGTTCTGAAATCTAGGATATATATAAATAAACCATTGAGGGTAGCAAGTTTAATGGCTCATTTATCAACCCATTTGTTATGGTCTGTGTAGGTAAGTGGTTAGCTTGTCAGATTCTCATTCGTAAGATCTCTGGATCAATTCGACGAGCGGCTTTCTGAATGTTTCATTCTAGGAATTAAGAGCTGTAAATTATGTTCACGATAGCTACTGAAAGAGACTGATCCCGCACAGGGAGAGAAACACAAGACAGAGAGAGAGAGAAGGTGCAGAGGAACGAGACGGAGGTTGTGTATTCATAAGCGTTAAAATTTCATTAATTTCCATATCTTGCGCCATTTTTCTTTCCCTCTTTCCTTGTTTTCTCCTCTCTTTTTCTGCTCCTTCCCCGTCTTCTTCCATGCTCTCTCTTTCTCTCTCTCTCTCTCTCTCTCTCTCTGTGTGTGTGTGTGTTTGAATAAGACAAGAATTTGATTTTCCCGATCTATCTCGTGGTTCTCTACATGATGCTGAACGAGTCAATTCTTTTTTGCTTTAAATGGAGGAATACCCTGGCATACCATGTTTTGGGGCATATTTGTACTGTCATGGTGGTTGTCTAGCTATTAGGCGTACATTGAAACAATTCTCCTGGAGGAAAGAACTACTATTTCTTAGCACTCCAACCTGCACTTATTTTTGTAAGTGGCTCTACATGGGTTCGAGACCTGATCAGGTCAAGCATTTGTTTCTAGTCAATAAGACAATAATAATTTATCTTAATCAAATGACAAAAGTATTGAATTTTCAAGTAAGCAACTAAGCCGTCTTACGTACTACTGAGCGTGTGACCTTGGAAAAAACTTCTACAAAGACATAAAAAGTAGCGAAGAATTGGAACCAGTCAATAAGACTTTCAGAAGATACTTACTTGAATTTCCTTTCTTCTGATGCTGACAAATACTATTAAAACACGATCTTTCGAGAGGCAGTACTATGTCGGATGTAGTGCAACGGTTAACCTGTTGGACTTCGAATTTGTAAATCTTAATTTGATCCCTGCTAAGCCACGATTATTTTTAAATTATACTTGTATGAGAATGATTGACTATGCAAATCCTTGGACATTCGAGAGATTAATAAGTATGTATGTTATTGAAATCCATCAACGGAATTGTTTCATGATTAATATACTGCCGTTTCACTTTCCTTCGCATTCTTGCTTTCTTAGATCTTCTCGTGATGATTGTCTCTTCCTTTAGTTGTCTTTCTCTTTGTGTATTTGTTTGTTTATGTGTCTGTGTGTAAAATAGAGGTAGAGCGAGAGCGCACGCGCGTGAGAGTGGGGAAGAGACGGAGAGGGTAAGCTTAACAGTGGCTGTTCCTAAATATGAAGATAAATAATAAAGCAAATCCTGTTTATTCCCACACCTTTTGCTCTCTCTCCCTATCTTTATCTATCTAGCTATTTACCTGTGTGTGAGGGGTGAAGGAAGCACATTAACAATGAGTCGCAAGAAATAGATAATGTAATAGCATTAATATTAACTGAAAAAAACTATTGATAATGCAATAGCAAGTTAAAGTTCAATTGTTAATGTATTTTGTTTAAATTAAGAAATTCGCGAATGCGATGTCTATTATTAGTTTGTGTACAAAATACTGAGCTTTTTAACACGATCATCTTTGGAATTGAATTTTATGTCTGGCCTTTAGGCATCTAAGACTCAGGCTGGGATAGGGAAGGGGAAAGGATGCGGGAAGGTGTTGGTGAGGACCTAAGTTGAAGGTACCATTCCGACATTTGCCTAGTGTCACTGAGGAAACCCGTGGAAAAATTTCACGATTGTCTTTTGAATAACAAAATGGTTTAGAGGTATGTTTTCCCTTAATTGATACACATGCAACACTCATTCTGGTAAGAAACAAAAACTAACTTAACGAAACTCGAACCAAGGGAGTCCACTACTCTACCGCTGTAACCTACCGGCTGATTATAAACGCAAACATTTTAAAACATAAGAGATGTAGAATCTAAAATGTTACGCAATCTTTGACTCATGTTGTCTCGCAACTGGCCAAATAGTGCGTCATAGTATTTTGCGTATATTATTTATTACCTGAAAGGAACAAAGTTCCTAGACCGTGCCCCCTTCTTGTGATATGTTTGCTGGGTTTTCTTCATTGCGTGCTCTTATGTAGTGTCTGGTGTCAAGATTCACATGTTAACACATATTTCTGGGCATCCCAGTTTATCCGAGTGAAGTTTTGAAATACAATATGAAATTTTCTTTTCTAAAATTATGATATTACATCAGTACTACTGAAAACGATATTGATAATAAAAAAGGAGACTAGCTGACAAGATTCGAACCGAGAACTCCAAAGTCTATGTGCAATTTTTACTTCTTCCTGTTATCCAATTACTCAACAAGCAATGCTAAAATTTGGTTATCCAGTCAGTATGCATTTCTCCAGTATCGAATCATGGTTTCCACTTCGAAATTTAAAGATATTTTATTGTGTTTTATTAGTGATATTGTGTTATATCTGACTTAGTCTTAGTTTTCATTTCCTGAGTTTTCATTTCTTATTATACTAACTTTTGTGAATGTAATGTTTATTATTATTTATTGAAGTTCTTTTGTAGTTTTGGAATTCGTGCTTTTGGCCGAAAAAGTTTATTTCAGAAAGACTGATCTATGATTAGTTACAACGAACTAGTGACGCGAAATCTTTCTTCCGATGACTCATGTACACTTTGAAACTTGGAGATAGAAGGAAGAACAATAAGTGTTATGTTCATTTGATTGCAAAATGGGGGACGTGACTCTCTGCATACAGATCACTTAGAACATTTAGGAAGAAACAGGTGGGGAAGGAGAGATAAGATATATCGTCCCTGTCAAGAACTGAATGAGCGAAGATTCTCGTGTAAGTTGGGTGGCCTACGCTGCCGATTTTGTATTTCAGGTATTAAATTTGTTGATTTCACGTTGTAAGTTCTTAGTATAAGAGAAATATTCAGTTTGCAGACATTATTATTTTTTTCGGTTTTGCATTTGAACTTAATTTTAAGGCCTTTAGCAACTTTGGCTTAGGCCGGATGGTTGATGTTGAGATGAACTGGTGTAATGAAGAAAGTGGGAGAAAACGGGAGAACCCCGAGTAAACCCACGCACACGTTGTTTGTCCACCAGAAAACCCACATGGCATGAGCAGGAACCTATGCGACGACCCCTAGCACCAGAGGTGATGTTTTGTTTGAATATATTAAATAATATTAAACTTGATTTACACTTGAAAATATGGAACTAAACATTGAAGCTCTAATTTCCACATCTTACTTCCTAGGGCATAAGAAACGTTTAATATGTTTTCTTCAAAACACAAAATGGCGTAACCTGCACAACTTACTTTTAAACCCAATTATTTAAAATATGAACAACTATTTCTTTTGTGATTAAAACTAAATTATGTTAACATTTAATCTATTTGAGATAAACATGACCACATGAAACAAAAATTAATTTATAAACATGCAGTGAAATATTCGAACGAATATCCTGCTAATTTTGTTTTTGCTCTAATGAAAAATGAGGCAAAGTGGCTTATGCCAGTTTGTGTTTCGGGCGGCATTATGTAAAGGTCTCGAGACGGGCGTAAGCCATAGTGCTGTTACAGCCCATAAAATATATTTTATCTTATCTTACGTACATGCCCGTCCTCTGCAATATTTTGTATACTAATCCTGCAACACTGTGTCACGAGACCTTATTGAAGGCAAGGCGGTTCAGTGCGTAAGATGGCAACTTAAGTTTTCTGGTAATATCCATATAATTTTGCTTATTTTGCAGATAAACTGAATTTTGGGAGCTCCAGAATCCAGATCCCTTATATACGTCCCTGGTGAGGAGTTCTTCGGTGCGGGAGGTGACGCTACAACTTGGCAGTGTTTCATTCCAGAACGAAAGTGGAGCAGAAGTGACTTTTGTTGATTGAGCCTAAAAAATACACTTTTTGTACACTTTAACCAATATTCGAGTCTCTATCTCGGTACCTTGCAGTTAATATGGGCAGCTATTTTTTTGTATAATATCTCTCTATAAGATGTAGATCCTCCTAGCAAAATTTCATGGTAGGTTTCGATTTGATCTCATTGATTCCTTGTTAACTTCAAAGTACTAATCCAGAATTAGCCTGATGCAACTAAGGAAACACTCTGGAAATACCACAGCTAGGATGGTCGGCTTCTGCTATTAATTCAAACACATTCTGAATGTGTAACCAACGGTCTAGCAACTGCACTGTTAAAATGTTTGTGCAGTTGCCTGGAAAAAGTCAGGAAACTAGATGAATGGAACGCGACTAACAAAAAGCAGAAACCTTTCAGTATCACAAAATAATTAAGCTGAAAATAATTAGAAAATTTTTCTCTATTATTATGCAGATTTGCATTGCAACTATTATAGAGATTCAGATTGTGAACCTACATAATAGTCGAGAACATTTCTTCTAAGTTGTCTTTGATTGAATGTTTCTCGAAACGGAATGGTTTCTGAGTATTGTTAATCACGTTCCATTCAGCTAGTATCCTGACTTTTTCCAATCAACTGGACGAACATTTTTAACAGTGTGAGCAACTGCTGCTCGGTCACTGTGTCTTAAGAACATATTCAGTACAGAGTGTATCTTTTGATTTTTGCTATTGAAAATCCGTTGTTTTATTATTTTTGTGTTTACTATGTGACATGTAAAGTTTAACCTGACTCCACCTGTGACTGCCACTTCTGATTTAAATGGAAGGGCCGACGTATACTAGTGAGATGCCCTTAAAGCTTTTAAGGCTCTATTATAATTTAGAGCGTACACGATTCATTTGATTCTGTTTCATAACTTGTTCCGCTTTTAAATGTTTTCCTTTTTTTTCTCTAATTTAACCAACAATTCTGAGATATTGGAGATTCAATTAGGTTGGAGTCAATCACCCCCTTTCTGTACAATAAACCCGGAGAAATAAGTTGATCTTATTCCAGCCTTACTAAACATAACTACCACCCTGTCCTTTGCGATACACTACACGCCTAATCTTGAAAAGTATTAATAAATTAAATCCAAAATTGAAAGCAAATAACTTCATTATTAACACGTGCAACGAACATGATTAAATTTTCTCAAATTGTCACAAGGAAGGTAAAATCCATTATAAACAAAGTTATCGTGACTTACCCCTGTTTTGGTTTTATTGGCATCAAGAATCCTAGAGAAGCACCAGTCTTCATTGAAGTCTTCTTTGCCTGGCTATTATAGTTCTTATTTCATTGATTTTTTTAGTATATTGTTGTCTATGATATGTCTACATATACTTTTCTTAGAACTGAAGTCTTAAATGAGCTTGGCTATTTACAGGTTTCATTATAACATTACTAAAGTCAGCCTCTATGAAACATAAAATTAAATTTAAATTTAACATTCAAACTGTTAATAATGTCGCACGGCAACAACTCATTCTTATTGTTTTAGGAAGATATAATAATGATTATTTTACTATGTAGTTAACATTTTTTCACTTTCATAACGAAAACTTGCAGATACTATACATGGTAAAGTAGCCCATTAAGATAAACTGTTTTAAACTGCTTATAAATGCATGATCGAAAGTACAACTTTCGATGGTGCATACTTTTGCTGTCATTGTTTCATTTTATTAATCTAGTTGCAAAATGCATCAACTAAAGTTTAAGTATATAAAAATAATTTTATAAACATTGTGAAATTACACAAGCAGAACAAGCGATTAAATTTACAATCTAACACTTTGTGTTCTGCAACTAAATAATATATCGAATTCGAAACGTTATTTGCTTTACACATTTTATTATTTGACCTGAAAAATTGAACATTTTACCTTGCAAGTGACAGAAAACAAACCTATTTAAATTCTAAAACAGTCAATTCTTTTTTTTAATTTAACTCAGACTGTTGACAGATTAGAAGCTGGTTTGTTTATGTTTATTTGGAACATATGGAGCATATGAATGGATCTTCTTCTGCATCACATTCTTTGTGAGACCACCGATGACACAAAATGCATTGTGCCCATATTCCCTCGAGAAGAAGAGCCTAGTGCAGAATAGGCACTCTGAATCATTGTCATCATTTGTTTCAATCAGCTGCATTTCACAATCGCAATCGTCACTGGAAGTGCTAGAACCACTTCTTCATCTATATTTTCTTCGAGTTAGGATTCGTTTTACCTGGTATCTCTGGGAAAAGCTTCTTTTTCAGAGAGAGTTGAGTCTTGGACTCGTTGACTTCAAATTTTCTTTGTTTCAGTAAGCAAAAGCACTTGTCCTCCGTATCTCCTGCATACTCCTTTCAGTTATGCTAGCCAAAATTCACTGATGCTGAGTTGGTTGTATATAGGAAACTTATCAGATCATAGTCAGAGACGTATGCGCTGGTTCAAAAAGAGGGCCAGTTTACCTTCGCGAACAGAGAGAAATAAAAATACTTAAGAGACATCAAACGACTATTAAACAATATAAAACACGGAAAAAGTTTAAGAGCATAAAGCTCTTCATAACCGTTTTCTCATAACTTACTCTGAAGGAGTAGTCAGGACTAATAAAAGTTAGAAACATTTATAAAGAAATCACTTGAAATTCCTTTTTCTATCTAATAATTTTATTTACAATGCTAATATATCTACATCTCTATCTATCTATCGGTGAAAAGTCACGGGTAGTTTCACGTGTCACCGAACAAACTGGTATGTGTGCGTGTGTGTTTGTGTGTGTCCTGTGTGTAAGGGATAACTGTGTGTGTCTGTGTGTAAGCGTCTGTGTGTGCGTTTGTGTGAGGGTGAGTGAGGGCGTGTTATGGTGTGTGTGGGTGTGTGTGTGTGTGTGAGAGAGAGAGAGAGAGAGAGAGAAGGAGTATGAATTTGAATGTATTTAAAAATATGCATTTATTTCTAAATTCTGTTATAACTGTAAAGGAATAAAATAAATTGTTTACTTATATACTCTCACTTAAGATTAATGTAAGGTTAGATTAACGTTAAGGAAGGAACATTGTTTATTTTATTTACCTTTTCTTTCAAACATTGCCGAGATATCAACTAATTCACGGAAAGTTGCCCTAAAGCCATTTATTTCTGTTTTATTGATCGCTGTAGGAAACACCCACAGTAAGCAACTACACAACACTTTTTATCACAAAAAAATTCATGATTCCTTTAGCAAACAAAAACACTTTTATTCGTTTTAGATTACGAAACAGCATTAATGAAAACTCCGCGCGAAAGTTGTTCTGGCTGCTTGAAGCAAAAATCCTTGGTATGAAAATAATATCACAGACTTTCAACGATAAAATCAAGAGATAAAGTCTTGGCTAGCGAGACCTTTCATTGTGGTGCTTACGTCAACGGAAGGAGGAGTGGGAGGGAGGAGACAGGACAGATATCTCATTCATGTCCAGCAGTGATAGGCGAAACTTTCGTGTAAGTTGGGTGACCTACAATGCCAGTTTTGCTTTTCAGGAATTAAATTTGGTCATTGTATTATACATTATATGTATGTGCATAACTTCTAAGTATTTACCGAGCCACCATAGCTCAGTGGTAGAGCGTTGGCGTAGTTTTCGGGAGGTCGTGGTTCAATTCCAGCGACTGAGGATTTTCCTCAGTCACACCAGGCAAATGCCGAGATGGCACCTTCAACATAGGCCCTGGCAGACAATTTCCCGAATCCTTTTCCCTCTCCTATCCCGGCCAGAGCCTTAGATGCCTAAATGCCTTAAATAAAACTCAAATTCTAAATGTTTGTTGATATACGTAGAGCGCAAGACTATTTTGATATATAAAGCCTTTATCCTAAGAAAAATGACGAAAATGCAACACATAAAGTAACTACAACCATCAATATAAGCATTCAAACTCGCCTGAAAATATCATGTGCTGATTATTTTCTTATTTCCACACACATTAAACAAATGAACACTTAACATACATTTTAGAGACACATATTTTAATATGTGTGCTCCATAACACTAAATTAAATCATTTGTCATAAAACTATCCTAACTGACGTCTGAACAATCATTGGGTGCATTCAACACAGTGAGCAAATATTTATAGAACTTACTATAGGTTGTCAGACGTGACGTCATTGACAACCAAGGTACTAGAATTAGATGATAGACCAAAATTACAATACCTGAATCTGACTATCTGTTGATTGCATAAACCTTTGCTCACAGAGTGAGGAATTAAACCTAACTCGGGTAGTGCGGAAAGCAATGTATTTCGGAATAGGAAGACTGGCGGTAGGAACTGCATGTTGCAAATTCGTGTTCGTCAGTGTTCAAAAAATGATCAAAACACAACTTCAACTTGGACCATGAACAGGGAATGAAGAACGACTCACCCCATTGATCATGAAGGAATGTTTTGTGTCATACAGACAACAAAGCAAAAACGGCACATTACTTGATAATTATTATCTATTAGTATACGGACATCGGATCATCTATTTTGCATGAAATTTGTTTCGCCCAAAATAGATCTTAACTTCTTTTGATATAACACCCTTTATAAGATAAGATAAAATGAATTTTATGAGAAACAGCACTATGACACGTCCGTCCCGAAACACCCGTCATTTATTAATATTTATGCTAGTCAGAAATTTACATAAGATACCTATTCATTACATAAACTAAACTAAGCTTATTATGTCGATAGTCCATATAGGGTCTTCAAGTAGCATGAAGTTCAATGAGGGTGGCTCGTGGTTAGCGAAGCGACTCTTCATCTGACTGTAGACCTTAAAACCGAAGTATGCTACTTGTTAACTTAAGAAATTTCCCAATTGGCATCACAAAGTTGGATCAACACAAAAATTGGGAAACCCCACCCACGAAATTCACATGTTCTTTGTAAAAATAGTATATTTTTAGGCAAAAATTATATGGATTTTACGTAAATTTTACACTCAGACAACACTCAACTCCCATCGATGACTCTCGACTTCACGAAACTAATTCCATGCATGTCTCCACGGCTTACGTTAACCATGCGGCGAAGTAGAATCACTTACACAAACCAAGCAGATACACAGAAAGAGGAAAAATAAAATTAGAAAAATTAAATCGGTTTTCCAGGGGAAAACAGAGAAATTTGACAACATTAAAATAAAATCGATATAAGAAAATCACGTTTAAAAATTTACACTATGCAAGCTCGTTTATCGACTCGAGCTTATCGAAATCTTTTTTGCATTTACTTGGAAGAGATATCTCAATCCTGAAAGAACGCCGCTGTCTTGAATACACCCTATATATCTCGATAGAAAACTAAATGAATTTGCTATAGTACTAAAAACTTTGGAACAAAAATGAGCAGTTAGGAGCAGGAAAGGAAAATAAAAATTGATCTTGTAAAAAAGTAATAGGGAAAGGCATGAGACTTACAAAATCCACATTATGGTTATCACACTAACAACATTATCTCACAATTTTAGCAGTTCTACCGTCTCAAAGGATTCGGATTTCCTTGGTTCTCTTAACTATACACATTATTATTTATAGAAAAGAATATGCTTCCTTCCCCGACAAGGTAGCTTTAAATAGAAATGCGAAAATTAAATTTCGTGAACGAAATTCATTACCAGTCCTAATTAACAAGTAATTCGATTACAGTCAATAGATAATGCAGTAATCCATTTAAACACATTACCCTGAAGCTACCTACCTACCACCCCTTGGAATTTGTGCATAACTATGTGGGCTCTTCAACCAAACGCCCACGCATATACACACCCTTCCCTTAAGCCTTTCCACACCCTCAAAAATATTTCTAAAAAAATATTGAACGAGGTTGGAACATGGCGACCAGGCCCATAGAGGTGCATAAAGAAAGGGGTTTTAGAATGGGCGTGGCACTCAGGGGCGGGACTTAAACGTTAGATCAATATGACTGGCATAGAGCGCCTGCTTATAACCACGGAAGAAGACACAGCAAATATTGTAGCATTAGAAGCGGCTTACAACATATTGAGTACAGCATTACATGTCATAAACCTCTACAAAAGCGACGGGAATCTAGACACAAGCTCAGCGGATAATCTGATTTAGACAACACACTCACAAAAAGTATCCACTATAAAACCAAGAGCGGAAGGGAAAAGCTATTGTGGGTATTTATAGCTATACACTCACACACACCTACAAGAGTAAGAGTTTAAACGAGAATAAAGGATTCTCCCGTCGTAATGTTTCACTGGTTTAGATATAATCGACAGTTTCTTTTTATAACTATAACGGAGAAATGGAGAAGATATTTCACTTTATAATCACAATGTGGGACGGAAAAATCTCTAAAGAAAACCTTGATAAATGAAAACATAAAATACTGGCTGCGTTCAACCTGCTTCGAATCTGGTTGGAGTGAAATACTTGGAACCTTACATGAAATAAATCTGCTTGTCTTACAGCACGGGTTATTGAATGTCTACTACAGTTATTAGAATCTTTTAAATGAAGTGGACATGTGACAGCTATTAAAATCTGTCTTTGGAAATTCGATTTCAAAAATTAAATTATAAATACAAGTTAACTCAGGCGGTCTCTTTAGGTAGTTTCGTCATAACTTTACCCGAGGGCCATATCCAAGAAATGAATGTGAGCACTACTCCCCTGTTTCAAAATTTCAAATTTTCGAATTGAATTTTGCTTAACTGAATTGTTATTAACGTTTAAAACGAACTGACGAGCTTCTAAGAATGGCACCTGCAGGTTTTCGTAAAGTGGGTTGCGAACCACTTCGTTCAATAGACTCCGGCGGGAATTCAAGTTGTGAATGGCTGCACGCACAGGAAGCGAGCGCGCTAACCTCTCGACCACCACACCAATCAACTGATCTTCATGTGCAGTTTGGCACCACTTTAATTGCAAATTAAGTGCAAAAAAATAATAATAAAATTGTCCAATATTTTTCAAATTTAATTTTTTCACTCAATTTTAAAATGTCTTTCTCTGGTTACCCTGGAGTTTCACTCACGACATGTCAATAACCAAAAATTGAAAAATCGATCTATGTGGACAGTGTATCAATAATCTTAAGCTCCTTTCACCGATTGTCGCACTTACAACAACGGTAACAATAATTACATGAAGAAAAAGTAACATGTTCATACAGTAGAAGTCCGATAGACCGGCATCCAACAGTCCGGAACGCCCGATTGTCCGGCATCATCCCAGTTTTTTTTTTCTGTAAACGCTTGTGAACGACAGTTGAAAGCGCTTGGCGCGGTTCGGAACCACTCAGAAGTGTCCACTACGCGTCTGCTACTGTTAGACGCAATCAACATTGTTCGGAATCAATCGGAAGCGTTCGGACTTTACTCGGCTGATCTCGGCTGTCACCACACACATGTTCAGTTCATTGTTTTCGTTGTACGGCTTAGCCTATACCAGTAGTAAGAGGTACCTCCCGATAGTCAGGCATTTTCGGTAATACGGCACCGGGCCGGTCCCGAATGTGCCTGACTATCGGACTTCTACTGTACTCAATATCATTACGTATATCATGTCTGCTCATTCCGTTAAAAACATTGCTTTCTGTGCAAACGTCATTTTCTGAATTCCGACAATACAGTGCAATAGGAGCTCCCCCGAATAGTCAGTAAGTACACTGTAAAAAGTGGAAACACGAAATGGATGAAAGTTACTCTGCTTTATGGAGTAATAAAAGTCGAAAATTAACGTTTTGTTGTATTTACTCTTAAATGTGGATATAGTGTAAACTTTTAGTGAAAATATTTGTAAAATAAACTCCATTTTAAAGTTAAACATTTTCTTTGTAATAGTTTAACGTTAACTGAAAATGGGTTGAAACTGGCCAAAGTGATTTGTCCATGAACGTTCTACTTATTTTACGCTTAAAACTCGGTCATTTTCTAACCGAAGTGTAAGCTAAACTGATAATTTTGAGCTTACGTACTTTTGTGGATGAAGTTTAATCCTTGGTTAGATATTCTATAATCCAATAACAGGAGTAACATTACTTGCTTGTCACTGAACGCATCGCCTTTTTGAATGTTTATATTGCTTTTATATTGACAAGAATTCATTGGCTGAAAGAGGAATTAAGTTGGGTATAAATCTTTACACTGTAGCAAACGTATCTCTCCTTTCTTCACAAGACATTCCTCGTAGTAAAATCAACATGTTAATGATTAACCTCCTTCGCAGTTAGATCCTAGCAATAAAATCACTTGGAAAGCCTTAACAAACAACTGTCTTCGTAGCTAAGTTGCGAGAGCATTTGACCAGTGTGCTAGTGGACCCTGAATCGAAACCTGACCACATCATCTTTTTTTTTTTTTTTTTTTTTTTTTTTTTTTTATTTTTCTAGGAACATTGCCTTTTCTTCTCTTCTACTTTCAAAAATGCTCTGTTTCAATTAAATACGTTGAAAAAGTCATATATATATACAAGCATTTTGAAATTATACAGAAAGTTAAACGTTCAACCGAAAACTGGCTAAATGTAGGTTAATCCAAAAAGTGGAGGCAGCTCAGCTGCGTTTATTCGACATTGGTTTTTGGTTAATTTCGTTGTTTAATCGGGATCGGTTGAAACAATTACGTTTCATTTTAAACCATACTTCAATGAATTCTTGATATCCTTCATAAGAGTTAATGAGACGTGTATTTAACTGTTTTTTTTTCAACTATGGTATCGATTTCATTTCATATGTTTTTAAATAAATTTAATTGCATAAAAAATATAATTAAAAACTAATTGAATGACAATAACTATTTTTGTGTGATTTCTATTCATGTTGAAAACACATTGAATTTCAAGCCGTGTTTCAACGAAATAGTTATTTTGCTGATAGGACATTAATATGACGTATTTTCAAATCTTAAAGTATGCCATAGATCACGTTTCGTGTGTATCCTTCTAAGTGAATTGTTTAAAAAATGTACTTCAAAGCGAATACAATGACATTAACTACGTTTCGAATGTTCTCTTTTGCATGTTGAAAAGAGATTGAATTTTAAACTATATTTCAATGAATATTCAATTCTGTTGTTAGAGTGTTAATGTGACATGTTTCCAATTTTGTTTTGAAACTATGACATAGATTTTGCGTCATGCATGTCTTCCTAAATCGACCTCGTACTTACTGAAAAGTAAACATTTTTAAGTTTCTTTGAAATGTGCTATTTTCACTGTCTTTATAATGAAATTTCGACGCTCAGTACATGATTGTTCAAACGACCCCAATTTTTTTTTTTAAAAAAAAACGTTCATCGGTTTTGTTTACAATAGTACAAGGGTTGTTCGATAAGTTCTCAGCCTGAGGAAGAAAACAAAAGTTTCCGAAAATCTTTTATTTTTTAATATCTTAATATAACGAGCTTGTAGGTCGATACACTTAGACCAACGCTATTCCAACTTCTTTATACCTTTCGTTGTAAAATGAGCATTGTCTCGGTTATGGCCTTATTATTTCAAGGGAATAATTGTCCTGCAAGCCATTCTTTAGGTTCGGGAACCGGAAATAATACCTTGAAGCTAAATTTGGCAAATATGGTGCATGTAGCAGCAATTCGAAGATCAATTCGTGAAGTTTTGCAGTAACAACTCAAGACATATGAGGGAATGATTTGTCGTGGTGGATAAGCACTTTCGTCTTAACCAAATGTGGACGTTTGGCCTTAATGTCATCCTTTAATTACTTCAGGAATGATGCATAATGATCTCCGGCAAACGGCGGCACCCATGGCGCTGACAACTTCCTCATACCCAAATGTTCGTGTAAGAAGTTGCAAACACGGTCTAATTAGATCTTTGTAGTGTCAGCAAGCTCACTTACATTCAATTGTCCATCATTTAATACATCGTTGTGAACCTCTGCGATGGTTTCGTCGGTCGTGGCGGTTTTTAGACGTCCTGAATGTTCAGAATCAAAAATGTAAATTCGACCTCATGTAGATTCAGTTACCCACTTTTTCACCGGTGAAAACGATGCAGAAGATTCGCTTAGGGTGAGGAATCTAACTCCTTTATATATGTTGGGACCAAACCTTTATAACAAAATGTTTAATTACTGCTCGAATATCGTTTTTAACCAACTTTTCGTAAAATATCGAAATGTCACAACTTGTTTACTAATTGCAACAAACAAACAACTGAACACATGTTTTTGAAACTTCACAATATACCATTTACCGGATCATACTCGACACATATAATCATCATTTCGAACTACTACTGTCATCTCTTACCGGGTTAGAGTTACTGGTCCCCACCAGGCGCCTCCCTGGGTGGCGGATAGGGGAATGCAAACCAGAAATGGTGGGTACTGGAAATATTCCGGGGCGGACCAAAACAAGTGCATTACAGTTAGCAGAGGGATCTATAAAGACTAGGGGAAGATAACCACGAACAAAAATATCATGGTGAGGGGAAGCAGCATCACCATTACCACCCTGAGGCTGGAGATGAATGACATTGGCAAGACTCAGAGATGGACAGAGGACGACATCTTGAATGTCTGCCTTTCCTGCGATTTCGTACAGCTGACAATTCTACACCGCTAATACATGTCAAGAAATAGTAACAGATGGTTCATGGATTCTCCTGGGGTAAAATATTCCGGAGGTAAACTAGTCCCTCATTCGGTTCTCCGGGCTGGGATTGCTTCAAGGGGCTCCAAGAACAGGAACAGAACTTAGAATAGGAACGTGGAAAGTGAGATCGTTATACAAAACGGGAGCTCTTCAGGTGGCGGTACGCGAGACCGAGAAGTACGAGATGGACATATTAACGATAGAAGAAGTCCAGTGGGAGGATCAAGATAGCATCCGATAAGGCAAGTACACTTTCTACTATGGGGGAACACAGTATCACGATTTCGGAACAGGATTCCTCATTAAGAATAGTATCCTTCCGACGGTGCAGAATATTGAGGTCTTCAACGAAAGACTATCGTACGTTACGGTACGTAGCAGATGGTGCACACGGTTTTAGTAAATGTCTATGTTACGACCAAGCAGGCTAATAATAACGACAAAGATATATTTTACGAGGAGCTTGAAAGCTTGTTTAGCCGATTATAGAAATATAATACGAAATTTTTTTGAGCGATTTTAAAGTTAAGGTAGGTAGTGAGGGAACATATAGACCTGCTATAAGCAAGTACAGCCTTCACTAAAAGACCAACAACAATGGAGAAGACTGATAATTTTCGCGATCTCGAAAATCCTACTAGTAAAGAGCACATACTTCCAGCACAAAGATATACACAAATACACATGGGTATCTCAGGATGGCAAAAGGCTCAACCAGATCGATCACGTATTAGAAGATAGAAGAACAAACACCAATATAATGGATGTTAGGTCTTACAGAGGAGTGGAAGGTGACATCGACCATCAGTTAGTGATCATAAAAGTAAGGAAAAAGTTATGCATCGCGAACAGAGAAAGCAAAAGGGAACAGATCAAAAGAACTGAAAATAGAAGTTAAACGATTAAATAATTAAGCGTAAAAGCGGACTACCAACTCGAAATCTCAAATAGGTTCGAAATCTTAACCGATTCGAGTATTAATAAAGATGAAATTAATAGTGAAATTGATGTAAGAAAGATCTGGGAGACAATACGTGATACAGTGAAGGGCGCAGCGAAGGAACGTGTAGGTGAGATGAAACACTAGAAAAGCAAGCTCTGGTTTGATGAAGAATACCTTAAACTTCATGAGGAACGAAAACAAGAAAAGCATCTATGGCTAAGTAATAAAAGCAAAGCAAATACCAACCACTACAGTAACGCGAAACGAAACGCCAC